>CAJHQP010004324.1:0-56755 GCA_905132765.1 Moricandia arvensis | reverse complement strand
AAAGAGATGCGAGGGATTTATATAATATTAGTAAAAATAGGCAGTTTTCAGTAACAGATCATTAATACAACAGCTCTGTGTCGAAGAAAAAACTTAAATCATATCTAATCAGCTCGGTTCAGGACAAAGTGATAGGGTCTGATACTTACCACTATTGTGCCATGATATCAGCCCTATTTAGGACTCTATTATATGTGTTCTGGAGTATCTATTAGAGTATTTTCAGGTTCATGTACGTTGTGGAGAACTTTGATGATTCTGGAGCATTTAGAGATGCAGAACTGCGCAGGTGCATCATATGTTAGCTATGGATGAAACTTCCCAAGGTGAGATTTAGCTGTAGTTTGATACAATATAGAGACTTGATTTAGATTTCCAATGTGACCAGTTTGAGGTCCATCTGACGGTTAGATCTAAAGTTATTCCTAATTTACTGAACAGTTGGTCTGTCTGTCGTCGCCGAGAGAAAGATGTCGAGGGGATGAATGAGGGTCGATCGCGATGAAGCCTTGTAATCGATCAAAGGTGATCCTAGAAGACAAATCCAAATTTTTTTATGGCCAACTTAAGCCCAGATGTCATGGAAGTTACCAGAATACCCTGCACGAGTTAAGCCTAATTTATATATTTTTCTAAGCCATTACTAACGGCTAAGCTTATTTTATTCACTATCTTAAGTGATAAGATAAATTCTCATTCAAGAGATCGATTGGAATTATTTTTGTTTCATACTGATTTCTATATCTATTACTTATTCAGACTATGATTTGTGTTATTGCTTCCATGTCTGAGTAATCATTTTGTTTAGGTTAGGGATTTCATGTTCTTAATGTCAAACTGATAGTCATAGGATTGCTAGGTTATCTATTGATATCTACACCAGGGTGGCTTGTAATACTAGGATCTAGAGTAGTGGAATAAACACGAGAGTGTGACTGATTGCTTGAACCTAGAATCATAAGGACAATGAGAGGCACCGGAGAGTGCAATTAATTAACGAAACCCTAGCCCTGTGTGGATTAGATATTAAGCGCATACGAGATTTGGTCTAGGATATAGTTGAATATTATCAATATGTATGCAATGCTTGTCTGAGGTAGTATCGATCGATGCACAAGCATTGGTATTGATCTACGCTCGATCGTTGTTTGCATGCGAAGCTGGAACATAGAACTTAGGAATCTGATTAGTAATTCATGCGAGAGATGGATTAGTTGCTTATTAAATTCAAGTTCTAGAATTTTATCTATAAAACTCTTAGCATCCTTGATTTGTGTTTTGAATCTATTGATTGATAAATCCGAAGACCTAGCTATTTCATCTTATTGTTATCAAACCAATCATCTGCTTACTTGTCTACTATTACTTCTTTAATAAACTTTTTGCCTAGCTTAATCTAAGCATTTATAGTCTATTGTGTGCCCTTGCTCCCTGTGAATTTGATCCCTAAGTACTACAATTGAACCTCTTATTTGAGAGAGTTGAAAGTAGCTTAAAGGGTTAATTTGAGAGTGCATAATAAAAGCTACATCAAATTTGGCGTCGTTGTCGGGGAGAGAGGATCGCCATTAGACTTGATTAATAGGTTTAGTCTAAGTTTTTATTTTCTGTTTTAGTTACTTACATAAAATTTTCCTTGTCTTTGAGGTACATGCAAAGGCATTACCAGGAGCAATAAGGTAAAAGACTTACTTTTTTCAGACCCAACAGCTATTGAAACACACATCCGTTGAGAGAAAACTTCTAGCATCGATCGACAACAACACTTGGACGTCGATCGACACCACTCTTGGGACGAACGTCGATCGACACTTCTTCTCTACCATCGATCGACAGTAACCGGCGAGTAGAGATGGTTGCGGCACTTATTCTTACTAGGGATGGTAATGGAGACATGCATGACACTTAGGGTTATCTGTGTAATCAGCAGGTCAGAAATTAGATGCACAGGGGGCTGTAATCCCTGAGCAGTCGATCGATAGCAGAAGCTATATTAACAGGTCTGCGATTCAACCGCGAGAAATCCAGGGGGTCAATGACCAGATAAGACCTGCATACTCTACTCATATTAGCGAGCACTCATTTCATGGCCTTCCCCATGAAGATCACATGGACCACATTGAAACACTAGAGGATTTTGTTTCTAGCATCCTGGAGCATGAAGAAACTAAAGACTATCTTCTATGCAAGTATTCTCTCTCTGGGAATGCACTTGTTTGGCTGAAACTTCTACCACCAGGAACTCTCACTACCTTGGATGATGTCAAGAGCGTTACTTACTAATTCTTTTGATGATGCAAAGACCGAAGAGCTAAGGGGATATGATTTTTGACATTCTCTCAGAGACCTACTGAAGGGTTTAAAAGCTCTTGGGACAGATTTAGGGGGTACCAAAAAGACTGTCCACATCATGGTTTCACGGAGATTCAACTGTTGGGATTCTTCTCCTAAGGTATTGATGTGCAATATCATATAATGTTAGATCAGGCAAGCGAAGGGAACTTTGGGACTAGGACACCAGAGGAAGCTAAGAGCCTGATTCATAACTTTGTGTCTAGCAAAAGTATTAGGAATATGGATACTAATAGAATGCAATCGGGTGTTAGGATAATGATTAGATCATTGAGGTCGAGGACAAAACTGATTTTGTACATGAAGTCTCGTCGGTGGAACAGGCTGCAGAAGAGGACGAGAATCATATAAATGAAATCAGTTTTCCAGGCCATATTCAGAGGATGGAATCTATAATGGAACGAGCCACAAAAATTCAGCAGAAGATGAGTGCATACTTAAATCTGAGGTTGAATTATATCCACAAAGAGCTGAATGGAAAGTTAGAAGCCATGAACACTCAAGTCAGGATGCTAAACACCCAGAATTCTCAGACAGCAGAAGCAGTGAAGAGGATAGAAGCTCTAGTTAAAGGGAAAGTTGGAGAGAGCAAGAGCACCAGGTTGGTTCCATCTTAGATAATGATTACGGAGAAGCAATCAAACATGAGAAGCTAGAAGAAGATGATTTTCTAGTCAAAAGTTCTATGACCTTTGGTAGCTCGCAATGGTGTCGATCGACACTATTTGATGAGCATCGATCAACACCCATAGAAGAGTATGTAGGAACGGTGAAAATTCATAGCCACTCAGACTTCACCACACGACGCCGGCTTCCTCCCAACCGTATTGTGTTAGAACAGACTCCGTCAATCGACACCAACAGGACAACATCGATTGACATCAACGAGCGCTAAGCGATCAACGACAGAAGACGAGCATCGATCGACACACGCCCATGTCAAGCCATAATGCAGACCGCTCATCAGAAAGGCCAACAGTAACCACCAATCAAAAGGATGTCGATGCACTAGAACAAGGGCAATTGATTCTAGCTGAAACCTCTTTCGTCGACAGTGTCGATCGACGGTACACACCATATATCGATCGACATCAGATGGATGAACATGAATCTGCCATGGATAAGCAGACAGCAAAAGAAAAAGGTCCAAAGAAGAGAGTGAGATATAGAGAAACCCTATGTTCCCAAACACCTTAGGAGAGAAGCTAACAAGTCTGAACTTGATGATTTCAAAAGAGAGTGAAGAGGGTCCCTAAGGATATGTCTTTCGAGGATGCATATCACCAATACAGACTTGGTAATTTCCTTATAGAGAGCAAGGAGACAGATAAGGACATTGAGCTGCTGTTTAATATGGCCAGACGTAAATCCAAGAAGGAACAAGATCCTTGGAAGTTTCGAACTCCCTGCTGTATACATGACACCAATTTCCCATATGCCCTCTATGATACTGGATCTGCACTCAGAATCATGGCCAAGGGACACTGCCGAACTGTTAGATTTAAAGGTGGAAAACTTCTCAATATAGTTTCACCTTCACGGATAACTCCAAGGTAAAATCAGCAGGAATGATCAAAAATGTTAAAGTAGAGATATGTGAATGCACTTTTCATGTGGACTTTCGTGTTTTGGGAAGCAAATCAAGTCGAGAATCATCTCTTATCTTTGGAAGAGCCTTTATGGCTACAGTAGGGGCAGTTTGTGATCTCAAGAAGAATAATATGTGCCTTACTAATGTTGATGAAAATGTCTTCTACGATCCTGTGGCAAAGACCAAAAGTGCGGGGTTTATTTCATGGATAGAGCCGTCTGAAGATCCAGCACCTGCTTCTGATTCAAGTCGCAAAACTACAGAACTAGCATCACCGTCGATCGACACTCGCCTAATAGCGTCGATCGACACTCTCCAGATTTTAGAGCAACCCGTGATTGAAAAGCCTAAGTCTGGGGGAAGGACCAGGAAGAAGAAAAGTAAAAAGAAGGTAGATGCAGATATATTGTCAGCGGTTCCTTCGCGATGTTTATGAGGGAAGTCTTGAATATAGGATGTGCTGCAAAGGATGTCTGCAACCTTTTACCAAGGTCAGGGTGCTATGTGATCCAGAGCTAAAAGACAAAGGGGAAGCTTCTACAAGAGCTTTTATCAACAACATCAACAAAATGAGGAAGAGGGACACTGAGAGCTGTTCTGGAGAAAGTTCTCCTTCTCATCCGAATTGAATCAGAGTTCCAAAAGGTCGAGCTAAATACTATAACCAAGCGTTGAGTGGGAGGCAAACAAGTGTTTAGTAAGTTTTTATTTAATTTTTACTTATACTACTATTTATTTCAAGTTTACTTTGTTTTTGTAGACTGTTTGAGTCCACCATCGATCGACATCATAGAGGCACCATCAGTCGATGTTGGATCGCGACCATCGATCGACCACACATGCCTACCATCGATCGACACCCTCTTACAGAGAGAGGTATCAAGTTTTCTATTGAAGCTATTTACTTATGATTTAATTTTTCCTAACCAATCCGGAACGGATTACACTGGGGAAAATGTAATTTAAGTTTGGGGAGGTTCTGCTGATGCTATTTGATTTGTTTTGAGTCTTATTTACTGTATATATATATTATTTTTATATATGAGTTTTCAAACAGTTTTATTGAGTTAAGAAGGGGACTATAATCAAATTTATTATTGACTAACCACACTTTAGCACCATTCTTAGAAGGTTGCTTGCAGAGATTACTAGAGATATCAAAGTGGATCATCATGCCACTATATCACACTTCCTTAGAAAGTTTGAAGGAACCGAAGCTGATTTTCAACACTAATCCTGACATTATTTGCTTGCTTTGGGATTTGGTATACACTGGATCGGATTCCTTCCACAAGTCTGGAATGTAAAAGTTTGTGTGCTTCTGATTCCCTCTCTCTCCCCTTCAGATAAAAGGATCGAACATGATTTGGTGGCTACAACCATTAAAGCTTGATTCATATGATTCTAGAAAGAGATAAAGGTCAAAAAGAAGTGAACAGGATCTGGTGGCTACAACCATTAGGGCTTGATTCATGGAAGCCAATCCAAATATCTCAATCAATTAAAAAAATAAAATGATACCCTCAAAAAAAGGATACATTGACTGAGATGAAGTGAGAAGAGAGAGAGGAAATGGATCATAGAAGGACTACATGTGTACTTAGATACTTGCAGGGGTAAGAGTCCCACATATCCTTTGATTGATACTTCCAAGGTAAATCTTGCACTTTTATTTTATGCAAGGAAATGAAATCAGTAGAGGGGCGAGTCAGACTAGTATTCGCTAAGTTGTTGGTAGAATGAATGTGGTTGCTATAACTAGGATACAGTATATAAAGTTTCTCTGTAATTGACTTGATAGGATGTGGTTACAACAAAGTAGAGTAATAGTTATACTTAGACATTATTTGAGTCTCCGCTTTTCAAAACCTCTTTCACAGGCTTTCTTTGCTTGAAGACAAGCAAAAAAATAAGTCTAGGGGAGTTGATAGGGTCTGATATTTACCACTATTGTGCATGATATCAGGCCTATTTAGAGTCTAGTATATTTTTTTGGAGTATGTTTTAGATTATTTTCAGGTTCAGGTACGTTCTGGAGAACTTTGTGATTCTAGAGCTTTTAGAGATGTAGAACTGCGCAGGTGCGTCATATTTTTTTCTATGTATGGATACCTTCCCACGGTGAGATTTAGCGGATCTTTGACAAGCGATATATATTTTAGTTAGCTTTCCAATGCCACCGGTTTGAGGTCCATCTGGCGGTTAGATCTAAAGTTATGCCCAATTTACTGAAGAGTGGTCTGTCTATCTCGCGAGAGAAATCTGTCGAGGGGATGAATGAGTGTTGATCGACGGGCACAGCCTTCCATCGTTCAAAAGTGATCCTAGAAGACCAGAACCGACTTTTTTATGGCCGACTTAAGCCCAAATGTCATGGCAAGTTACCATAATACCCCTGCACGAGTTTAGACCTAATTTATATAGTTTTCTAAGCCATTGTTAACGGCTAAGCTTTATTTCATTCACTATCTTAAGTTTTAGAGAGAAGATAAATTTCTCATTCAAGAGATTGATTGGAACTCTTATGGTTTAATATTGAGTTCTATATTTATTACTTATTCAGACTATAATTTGTGTTATTGCTTCCATGTTTGAGCAGTCATCTTGTTAGGTTTAAGGATTTCATGTTCTTAATGTCAAACTGATAGTCATAGGATTTCTAGGTTATCTATAGATCTCTACACCAGGGTGGCTTGTAATATTAGGATCTAGAGTAGTGGAATAACACGAGAGTGTGACTGATTGCTTGAACCTAAAATCATAGACAATTGACAGGTATGAGAGTGAAATTAATTAACGAAACCCGAGCCATGTGTGGATTAGATATGTAGGCGCATACAAGAGTTGGTCTAGGATCTAGTTGAACATTATCGATATGTGTGTTAATGCTTGTCCCAGGTAGTATCGATCGATACCCAAGAATTGGTATCGATCGACGCTTGATCCTTGTTTGCATGCAAGAGCTGGAACATAGAACTTAGGCATCTGATTAGTAATTCATGCGAGAGGCTGGATTACTTGCTTATTAAATTTGATTTCTAGAATTTAATCTATAAAACCCTTAGCATCCTTGATTTGTGTTTTGAATCTATTGATTGAGAAATCCGAAGACCTAGCTATTCATCTTATTGTTATCAAACCAATTACCTGCTTACTTATCTACTATTACTTCTTTAATAGAATTGTTTACCTAGCTTGATCTAAGCATTTATAGTCTATGTGTGCCCACCACACCCAGTGGATTCGATCCCTAAGTATTGCAACTGAACCTCTTATTTGAGAGAGTTAAAAAGTAGCTTAAAAGGGTTAATTGAGAGTGCATATAAAAGCTACATCACAAAGCTTAGCAGTTCAGATCAACTCAGACTAGATCAGGATATGAAAAGTTCAGACCGTAGACGGATCAGCTCAGATTAGTACTAGACAAGGTCAAATTGAGTTTCAGTTTTGGTTTAATTCCAGTTATTTGTAACAACTTAGCTAGCGGTTCCATGAGGTTGATTCAAACTAAAACTAAACAAGTCTGAAGCATATATAGATTTTCACAAATGATCCGTGCAATATCTTAACCTATCACCATCCGGTTATATTCAGAGTGAATCAGACAACAAGGGCGGAAACCTTACCAGTTTTACTTCAGTGATGGATGAACTTGGTTGCTTCACTCTCTTCATGCTAAGAACACGTTCTGACCTTCAAACAAAAGAGTCAAGATTCGTTTCAATCAGGACAGAACAGGGCATGGCTTAGGGTTTACATCAGACATGAAGCTTCCCTAAAACTGATCTGATTAAACTGATCCCGAACAAACTGATTTAAGGTCTTAGCGGTTTCAATACTTGAGATTGATAAGTTGTGAACTGATATCATGAATCTTCTGGAACATCTTATAATTATTCCATACACCAAAGTCACTGATTCAAGGCATAAGAAGGTGGTAAGGGTCGTCAATACTCTTGTGTTTAATAAATCAATCCAGTGGTTCCAAACAAAACTGACATGAACTAGAACTATAGCTTACCGGCTTTTCTCAAGGTTCAAATGAACTCGGTTGCTATAAGCTTCAATCTGAACACATGGCTAACCTGATCAGGACAATATATCCCTGATAGGATCAACATCATAAAACATAAAAAACTCCTTATTGATCACTTTACAAGGACTGAAGCTTAACCAAATCTGATCTCATAAAACCCATAATTTCTTATCGACTAAAATCAACGCTGAATAACATGGATGATCCCCATCTTTAGAACACCAAAACTTTATCTCTATAGCACACCAAAACTCATTGATTAAAGTAACAAGAGGGTGAGAAAGGGTCGTCCAAGCTGTATTCACTCTGATTTTTCTCAGAAACTTTCAAGATTTTTTTGTCTGTTTTCCTCTCTCTTTTCTCTCTCTGGTTTTTCTGGCTTCTCTGACATGAGGTTTTTATGTAATTCAATGAAAAATCTATCAAATTAACCCTAATAACTACTCTTTCCAAGAGATGTCAAATGGTAGTATTTAGGGATCGAATCGACAGGAGCGGTGGGCACACAATAAACTCAATACAGTCGCGATTATGCTAGGAAAATAGATTAATAAGTAGTAAATAAACTATAGCAGATAATTGATTGATTGGTAAGTAAACCATAATAATAAATAGTCTAGGGTTTCAGGAAAGTGGATTATAGATGATAGAATCTAAGGGTATTAATCATAGCACTCGATATCTAATGTAAGATGACCAGCTCTCGCTGCGAGTCTAATCTATTGATCTGATGTCTCAGCTCTCGCTTGTTGACACGAAATGACCGTCGATCGATGGCAATGATCCTGCGTCGATCAATGGTCTCTTGAGTCAAGCTTTATGACCTAATCGATAAGTTCACTAAATTAACTAAATCAAGTCTCGTTTGTTTCTAGCAACCTAGCTTAAAAGTATTAATTCTGGTAGTAGACCATGTTCTCGGCTTGTGCCTAACTATCCTATGATCAAAGTTCTAGTTAGCTACTCTAGAACACAAGCAATAAACACAATTCTATTGATAGATCTAATAATCACCCTAGGCAATTCAAATGTTTGGTTAATCCATCAATACCATAATAACTCTAAACCTAACAAGAGATCTACTAAGACATGATCTTTGTCACATAAATCTACTAAGACATGATCTTTGTTCACATAAATCATAGATGAAATAAATATACAATAGATATAATATATATAAAACCAAAGAAGTTCCAGGAGGATCTGAAGGACTTCCTCCCTTCTCTCCTAACCCTAGAACAATGAATAAAAGAAGCTTGCTTAAGCGTCTCAAGTATAGACGTCAACAATGGCTTAGAAACATATAAATAGGGTTTTAGGTCGTCCGTGGGTATTTGGTAATTTGTAATGGCTTTGGGCTTAAGTTGGCCATAAAACAATTCGGGCCTGTCTTCTGCGATCATCATCGATAGATGGTACGGCTGTGCCGTCGACCGACACTCATTCCTCTTCTCGACAGCTTCCTCCTGCGAGGCAGACAGACCACTCACAAGTAAAACTGGCATAAATTTGGAAGTAGTATTCTCATTGACCTCAAACAGGTGGAATAGGAAATATAACACAAATATATATATATATATATCTATTTGTCAAAAGATCATTTAAATCGCACAGTGGGAAGGTCTCCATCCATAGTTAAACATCTGACGCATCTACGCAGTTCTGCATCTCTAAAAGCCCCAGAATCACCAAAGTTCTCTAGAACGTATCTGAACCTTAAAATACTCTAAAACATACTCCAAACACATATAATAGACTCTAAATAGGGCTGATGTCATGGCACAATAGTGGTAAATATCAGGCCCTATCAAATCCCCCAGACTTGACCTTTTGCTTGTCCTCAAGAAAACAAGCATGTGGAAGAGGTTTGAAAATCGAGACTCACATAATGTCTAAGTATAAGTGTCACACTACTATGTTGCAACCACATCCTATCAAGTCAATCACAGAGAAACTTATATACCCTATCCTAGTATAGCAACCAATTCCATTCTACCAACAAACTTGGCAAATACTAGCTTGACTCGCCTCTCTACTGATTTCATTTCTTGCATAAAATAAATGTGTATGCTTTACCTTGGGAGTATCGATCGAAGGATATATGGAATCTTACCTCTGCAAGTATCTAAACCACACATGTAGTCTTCTTTGATTCCTTTCCTCTCTCTCTTCTCACTTCTTATCAGTCAATGTCTCCCTTCTTTTGAGGGTAGCATCTTATTCTTTTAATTGACTAAGAAATTTGGAAAGGTTTCCATGAATCAAGCCCTAATGGTTTTTGCCACCAGAGCCTGTTCACTTCATTTTGACCTTTATCTCTTTCTAGAATCATATGCATCAAGCTTAATGGTTGTAGCCACCAAATCATGTTCGATCCTTTTTATCTGAAGGGGAGAGAGAGGGAATCAGAAGCACACAGACTTTTACATTCCAGACTTGCGGAAGAAATCCGATCCAGTGTATACCGAATCCCAAAGCAAGCAGATAATGTCAGGATTAGTGTTGGAAATCAGCTTCGGTTCCTTCAAACTTTCTAAGCAAGTGTGATATAGCGGCAGGATGATCCACTTTGGTATCTCTAGTAATCTTTGCAAACAACCTTCTAAGAATGGTGCTAAAGTGCGGTTAGTCAATAATAAATCTTTATCATAGTCCCCTTCTTGAGTCAATAAAACTTTTTGAAAAAACTTATAAAGTTATAGAAATAAAACTCAAAAACAAATAAATAGCGTTAGCGAACCTCCCCCAGACTTAAATTACACTGTCCCTAGTGTAATCCACCCCGGATTGGTCAGGAAAATCAAATCATAAGTAAATAGCTTAAGAGAGAAACTTGATATCAGACTCTCTAAAGAGTATCGATCGTGTTATGATGTTGATGTCGACCGGATGGTCATGTTCCATGGTCGATCGATGTTGATTCTTAAAAATTGGTCGTATATTTTTTAGGGAAACAAGGGATACAAATGATTATATAGATATAATGTTCATTCACCTCAGAGAGAAGATGAAGCAGAGGAAATCTCTGAAGAAGAAAGTGATCTTGGAAAATTTGTGGTTTCATGCTTCATCAAGGGAAACAAATATCCCAACGCCCTTTGTGACACTAGATCATCAGTGAGCATTATGCGAAAGTCTATGGCAGAGCAGCTGAACCTGAAAGTGGAACCCTCCAACGACTCTTTCACATTCGTAGACTGCTCAAGAGTGAACTCAGGAGGGATGGTAAAAGATGTCCAGTGCAGATCAACAATACCTTAGTCCCAATAGACTTTCATGTGATGGACATCAGGATAGATTGGAACTCTTGGCTACTACTTGAGAGAGCATTCATGGCTACTGTGGGAGCTATATGTGATATGAAGTTAAACAGGTTGTATCTATCTCTAATTGATCAAAATAGTCTTTATGAACCTGTCAAGAATAAGAACAAGGCTACTCTGATTGAATTGTGCAATGATGCAGAGCTTGTGGCCACATGCTTCTGCGATTACGAGTTCAAGGAGGAATCAGAAGAAGGAGCATCGGTCGATACCCAACCCAGACCATCAATCGAAGACTTACAGTTCAACAATCGATCGACATCCCATCCTATATAATCGATCGACACTCAAACTTCAGAACCAATCGACACCTACCATTTCCGATTTTGATTACAACCCAGCCTACCTCGAGTACGATGAAGATTACAAAGAAGAAGAGATGATCGAACACCAAGAGATGGAAGAGGCTGGTGTTTTCATGTTTCCCATCAACTTGGGAATCGACATCGATCGACGGTAAGCATACACCATCGATCGATACTGGGATTTAAGCAGAGACCAAACATGATTCAACAGCAGAAAGCGAATGGGAATATGGTTATCTACAACCAGATGAGTTCGGTATTATGAGAGATTCAGATGGTCACTGATGTAGCTTTTATTATGCACTCTCAAGTTAACCCTATAAACTAATTTTTACTCTCTCAAATAAGAGGTTTCAGTTGTAGTACTTAGAGATCGAATCCACAGGGAGCGTGGGTACACAATAGACTATTGATGTTTAGATTAAGCTAGGCAAACAATTTATTAAGAAGTAATAGTAGACAAGTAAGAAGGTAACTGGTTTGATAACAATAAGATGAAATAACTAGGTCTTGGGATTTATAAATCAATAAATTCAAAACAAAAATCAAGGATTCTAAGGGTTTTATAGATCAAATTCTAGAACTCGAATTCAATAAGCAAGTAATCCATCTCTTGCATGCAACTACTAATCAGATGCCTAAGTTCTATGTTCCAGCTCTCGCATGCAAACAAGGATCAAGGTTCGATCGATACCAATGCTTGGGTATCGATTAATACTACCTCAGACAAGCATTAACACACATATCGATAATGTTCAACTAGATCCTAGACCAACTCTCATATGTGCCTAGATATCTAATCCACACAGTGCTCTGGTTTCGTTAATTAATTACTCAATTGTGCCTTTCAATTGTCCTCTGATTCTAGGTTTAATCAATCAGTCACACTATCGTGTTATTCCACTACTCTAGATCCTAGTATTACAATCCACTCTGGTGTAGAGATCTATAGATAACCTAACAATCCTATGACTATCAGTTTGACATTAAGAACATTAAATCCCTAACCCTAACAAGATGATAACTCAGACATGGAAGCAATAACATAACTCATAGTCTGAATAAATAATAGATATAGAAATCAATATAAAACCAAAGGAGTTCCAATAAATCTCTAAAGGAGAATTGATCTTCTCTCCAAAACTTAAGACAAAGAATAAAATAAAGCTTGTCCATGGGTATTCTTGTAACTTTCCATGACATCTTGGATGAATTCGGCCATAAAATAAGTCACGTATGTCTTGTGGGATCACCATCGATCGATGGTAAGGCTGTGCCGTCGATCGACACTCATTCACCCCTCGACTGCTTCCTCTCGCGAGGCAGACAGACCACTCTTCAGTATATTGAGCATAAATTTAGATCAAACAGTCATATGGACCTCAAACCGGTGTCATTCGAAAGCTAACTCACAGCTCTATCTTCTGGAAAATATCAGCTCAATCTCACCGTGGGAATGTCTCCATCCTTACCAAACAATATGACACATCTTCGCAGTTCTCCATCTCTAAAAGCTCCAGGGTCACCAAAGTTCTCCAGAACGTACCTTGACCTGAAAATAATCTAAAACATACTCCAAAAACATTATATTAGACTCTAAATAGGGCTGATATCATGGAACAAGAGTGGTAAATATCAGGCCCTATCAGTCACACTAGAGCTATGGTAAATATCAGGCCCTATCAGTCACACAAAGCTATGGATGGCCAGAATTCTACATGTCACAAGGGAAGATATGTCAGATATACTTGCAATGGACAATGGAGCTCGAAACCTTTTTTCCCACCAGTCTTATTATCGAGCATCGATCGACGTTCAACATACACCATCTATCGACACCAAGCAGGCATGCCAAGGATACGGTGGAGCTTACGAAGCATATAATGCAGATTACAGAGAGGAAGAACTGATTGAGTCTTGCGGCCTGGGACTGGAAGAAGTTGGCTGGGTAATGAACGCGGAAAGTTTGTTATCAATCATTGATCGTCGGCATATCTTGGCCATCAAACGACATCAAACAAAAACAGAACAGTTACTTGGAGAATAAATATAGAAGATGGTTATCTCAGACCAGATGAGTTTGGTATTTTCAGAGATACAGAAGACGTGCACGAATCTTTATGGAGAATTCTAAATCTACTAAAGAGGATGTAGCAGGACGCCCTTGTTATGGCTAATAGATCAGGAAATTTATTGGGGACAACATAAATAACCATCGATCGAGCGCACAGGGTTACCGGCATCGATCGGAGGAGCAAGGAGCAGAAGCACGAGCCTATCCACAATCAAACATCGATCGGTGGCAACAAGCATGCATCGATCTATACCACCATTCCAGGAATCCTATGAGTTCTGACATCTAACCCCTTAGTTCAGGAAAATCGAGGGATCGATCGGGTTGGATAAACGCCCTATTGATCGACGGTAATGTAGTAGATATGGAACGAGAGCTTATGATTCAATGGCAAAATAATTTTCTATTGGGAAAAGAAAGATGAGTATGCATCTACAGAGATGAGAATGGTAATGCACGAGATATAGACGGAAGAGTTGTCAATGGTGCAAGAATACGACATCCGAGCGGTTATAGAAAGAGCTACTAAGTATGAATACAGCTACATATGTTACCAGAACATGCAGCAAAGATCGGTATGTCCATGAAGAAGCAAGAAAACTACAGCCAGAGCAGAGATTGACGATATGTGCATGAGATCTACAAAGCTCAAAAAGTTGTCATTGGATGATTTCTACAGAAGGCTTGATGATTTCTACTATCCTATAGACCAGTGCCTCACCGGTGTGACTACACGCATGGATGAGGATGAAGCAAGATTTGGATATTGTTCAAAGACAACATGCGAGTAGACCAGATAGAGTGACATCGATCGATACTGATTTCGACAGACTGAAGTACGCAGCAGAAAAAAACAATTCGAATACAGGTTCAATGAGATTGTTTTTCTCAGAACCTGATGAAGGAAGGTATTTCTCAGCAATTGAAGGATATGTCAGAGACTACAGCTTCCAGACTTAGATTGCTCCACCGCAATATTGAGAATCTACAAGGAGAATGCATTCAGTGGAGGTTACTAAGGAGATCATAAAGAATGAGAAAGCCAGAGGAGATGAAGCAATGAGACACTCGTTGGTACATGGTTTCAAAAGAGCAAAGAAGATGTAAACACTTGTTTTCCAAGTGTTGTTCCACCTCCATTCTAGTCAGAAAGTTCAATATGTCGAGCATAAGATTATAACCAAGCGCTGAGTGTGAGGCAACCCACTGCTTAGTAAGTTTTAATTAAATTTTGTTTTCATTTTTTACTAATTTTCGTATTATTTCAGACTAAAAGAGAACATAGTAGAAACATCCAGGTGTACCATCGATCGACACTGAAGAATAAACATTGATCGACCATGGGATCATGACCATCGGTCGACACCATCCATCTGCCATCGATCGACACTTCTTTTACAGAGTCTGGTATCAATTTTTCTCTTAATCTATTTACTTATGATTTGATTTTTCCTAACCAACCCGGGGCAGATTACACCAGGGACAGTGTAATTTAAGTCTAGCGGAGGTTCGCTAATGCTATTTTATTGTTTTTGAGTTTATTTACGATATATATATATACATATATTTTTTTCAAAAAGTTTTATTGAGTCAAGAAGAGGACTATGATCAAGATTTATTATTGTCTAACCAGACTTTAGCACCATTCTTAGAAGGTTTGTTTGCAAAGATTATTAGAGATACCAAAATGGATCATCCTACCACTATATCATACTTGCTTAGAAAGTTGGAAGGAACCAAATCTGATTTCCAACACTAATCCTTACATTATTTGCTTGCTTTGGGATTTCCAAATCTGGAAGGTAAAAGTTTGTGTGTTTCTTATTCCCTTCTCTCTCCCTTCAGATTAAAAAAAAGTAGTCAATTAGGATTTGGTGGCTACAACCATTGAAGTTTGATTCATATGCTCCTAGAAAAAGATAAAGGTCAAAATGAAGTGAACAGAATCTGGTGGCAAAAACCACTAGGGTTGATTCATGGAAGTATGTCCAAATATCTCAATCAATTAAAAAAATAAAATGATACCCTCAAAAGAAGGGAGACATTGACTGAGAAAAGTGAGAAAAGAGAGAGGAAAAGAATTAGAGAAGACTACATGTGTGTTCAGATACTTGCAGAGGGTAAGAGTCCATATATTCTTTGATTGATACTCCCAAGGTAAAGCCTAAATTTTATTTTATGCATAGAAATTAAATCAGTACAGTGGGGAGTCACACTAGTATTTGCTAAGTTGTTGGTAGAATGGATTTGGTTGCTATATCTAGGATAT
The DNA here is from genome assembly GCA_905132765.1 of Moricandia arvensis. Taxonomy (NCBI): domain Eukaryota; kingdom Viridiplantae; phylum Streptophyta; class Magnoliopsida; order Brassicales; family Brassicaceae; genus Moricandia; species Moricandia arvensis. Next base: position 40,805 of record CAJHQP010004324.1, on the reverse strand, counting down.
GTATATAAAGTCTCTCTGTGATTGTCTTGATAGGATGTGGTTGCAATAAAGTAAGTTGACAGTTATATTTAGACATTATGTGAGTTTTCGGTTTTCAAAACCTCTTTCGCATGCTTGTTGGTATAGGGAAGTTGATATAGCCTATCTACTACCAGTTCTAGGCCATGTAATAGGCTGTATTAAGGTCTCTTATGTGTGTTAGACTATGTTTTATGGTATTTACAGGTCCAGGTACGTTTTGCAGATATATAGAGATACTTGGAGATTTTGGAGCACTTAGAAGAGAAGAATCCGTAGATGATCATTTAGAGAGTCAAAGTACAAGGCTGACATAGATCAACGACACAACCTTGGCGTCGACCGATGCTACATGACCAAGGTCGATCGATGTTGCACATTTTCCATCGATCGACGTCCAAATCACAAACTACCGATCTCAAGCCCAAGTTAGAGACAAGACAAAGATTACAAGATTACCCCTGGACGAGTTTTGACCTAGATTTTAGGGTTGTATATGTATACTTTATGTATTACACCAGAAAAGAATAGAGGGGGGTGTCCGTGGAAGATTGTGTGCACCAGCACTCCATTATTGTTTTAGGATTTATTTAGGGGAGAGATTCATAACTCCTAGGGAAATTTGTATTGGAACCCTAGTTATTTATATATGCATTATATTCATTACTATTCACCGTCGATCGACATCAGGCCTTAGCCGTCGATCGATAGTCTTTCCTTTTGCTCGCATATGAGAGTTTGGAGTTAAAAGGGTCAGAATAGTTAATATTTGAGTTCTAAAATATTCACATATCCTTGCTTCTTATTCCCTATAATTCATTGAGCTTGAAACCCTAGATCTAGCATATTCACATTGCATCTAGTTAGTCTATTATCATATTTCCATATTTACAACTCTTAGCATATTTTCATATTGCATCAACACCTTCCAATAAGAATATTTCCTTAAGTTGGTTACTTGTTACCCAATATATATAATCACTAGATTAATCTTTAGAAATATAAATCTATTGTGTACCATTGTTCTCTGTAGATTCGATCCCTTAGTACTACACCTGATCTGTCTTGGCAAAAGTTTTTTTTGTGTGTTAGGATTAGACTTAATTTTATAGTTAATTTTTAGGATATTATATCTTGCTAAACAATAAACACACCCGTTTCAGCGACCATAAGACTTCCCTTGAGTTCTTCTGCCCACCTACCCTTTTTGGCGTCGAAACATTTTTTAATCCATCTAGGATGGTCTTATTAGAGGTTTCGGGCTTCGCCGTTGCATTTCGGGTATCTAGGGTTGATTTGGTCAGTCGTATCTTCCATTTTCGCAGAAGGCCTCGAATCTGGTCGAGATAAACTGAGATCCATTTGATACGCCCTTAATCGGAAGAATCACTTTAGCTAGGTGTTGGATATGATCCGAGAAGGCATATGGCACTTCAGGAACTGAAATGGATTGAAGGGATCGTCAAGAGATGTGGAATGGCTCCTGATATACCCACGAGTCTAAGGCTGACCACCTAAGAAACGGATGTAGTGCGTTGACTAACAACGTCTACAACACACAAAGATGAATTGACTGACCACCAAATCACAACTGGTTCACACCAATGAAATAGCTAAAGAACTCTCTCTCTCTCTCTCTCTCGTTCTTTCTCTCTCAGAGAAAAGAAGAAACAAAATAAACTTAAACTTAGACTTGTTTATTGAATGAATTCAGTTCTTATTTATAGGATTACAAGGCGATGAAAGAATAAAAGATAATAAATACATTTGTGTAAAAACAATGCATAGCAAAAGAAATCTTTGACTAGAACATGATAAATGAGTCAAATGTGTGAAATCTGATGAAGACTGGTCATGGATTGCGATTTTGAGGAAGATTGGTCAAGGAAGACCCTTTATTGAATGCGCACATGTCTGAATCGGCGAGAACCGAAGATCTCCTGATTTGTAAATGGCATAACGCCCACATCTGAACTCTGTTTGATATGATTCTTCTTTGACGAGCTCCGTAATTGAGTTAGAGCACATTATCCAAGTAATTGCATGCGTAGAAACCTCGTGGTTTGGAAGTTGTGAGTCAAAAAATGAACATATATCATTATTGCTTCCCATGATCAAGCCATGCATGTCTGTTTTGTCCGGTTTGCTACTCAAGGGCGCATCATTCCCTCCCTCTTCAAAAAGATTTGTCCTCAGATCTGGCAACATTAAAAGGAAAAGGTTGATAAGAAAAAGAATCATAATCAGAACATTGCTCACCTTGAGTTTGGTCCGGTTTTGAATGGAAAAAGATCTTTCTTTGTTTGCCTGATGACCCACGATTTTCTTCTTCATCTGGCCCTTCATGGCGTTGACACAAAGCTTCCAAGACAAATTTCATATGCATCAATATCAAGAGTATTCAAGGGACCAGAAAATTCATCCTTGTTCAAAACGTTTTCAAAATCCTTTTCAAAATGAGAATTAATTCAAAAACTAATTGGATTCTCTGGTTGCAAAAACGATTAATTGCAAACAAGATTCATCAGGAATTGATTCAGATTGAGAAAAAAAAATTTCTTATGTCACAAGATTTCAAACCTGCCATTGGCTCATGTTAGTCATCGAAAATTGGCAATGGAACTGAAAATTCTTTCTTTTCTTGCTCGATTCAACGTTGTCATTCTCCAAAGTCACCAACGTTTCTGGTGTTGGCACTTGTTAGCATAAAGACTGATCCTATGGCATTTGAAGCACCTGGTGGAATGAGCTTTGCTTGTGGTTTTCACAGCTATGGTTTTATCAAAGAAAGCACATTAGTTTTCAAATTGGAATTTGAAAGAGAAGAAAAAATTACATCTCTTTAGATCATGTTGTTTTGGTGGCAGGGAAAGTGTTGGTGTTTCCCTTCTTTTTGAGTTGCTGAATAGCAAAAATTTCCTTATGCAACATCTTCTCCAAACTAGCATAAGTCTGAAGCTCGTTCTGATCAAGCATATCACAGTTGCTTCTCTTGACTTTGGTGAAGGGACGATCACCATTTCTGACCTTCTTCTCATCATCATCTAACATGTTTTGTCTCTTCCTCTGGTTTCTTTTTTTCTGCACACAATCAAACCCTTTAGAAGTAAATTGTTTCTTGTCTCCAAAAATCACTTGCTCTTTTTCAAACACGGTTTGAAAGGATAATAAACGTCTTGTTGTGGTTTTGAAGCCTGATTTGATTTCTTGAGAAGTCAAAACATCCTGAAAACACTTACCAAGAGTTACCAAATAAAAATCCCTCACACTCTCAAAGTGTTTAGCTCATGATTTTTAGGTGATCACAAAGAGTTATTTTCACTGGGTCAAAGGATGATAGGGCAGTCAAAAATTTAGCAATCAAAACCCAAAGCAACAATGGTATGAGATAAATAGAGAGAAAGAGAACTTTTGTGAAATACGCTTTAACCACCCCAAGGCTGGATTTCTCTTCAGCCAGCAAAGATTACTCTTCCACCACCTAGCCAAAAATCAAATCTTTTTTTTTATTCCTTCTTTTTTTTTTATATATGGCCTAAGTAAGAAGGTGGTCCAGATTTAAGATAAAATCAAACGAGAGCAAAGTGCTTTGATACCACTTGATACGCCCTAAATCGGAAGGATCACTTTGTTGGGTGTTGGATATGATCCGAGAGGCAAATTGGCACTTCTGGAACTGAAATGAATTGAAGGGGTCGTCAAGAGATGCGGAATGGCCTCTGATATACCCCACGATCTAAGGCTGACCACCTAAGAACAGATGTAGTGTGTTGGCTTAACCACCAAACAGCACACAAAGATGGATTGGGATGACACCAAATCAACAAGGCCGGTTCACACCAATGAACTAGCTAAAGAACTCTCTCTCTCTCTCTCTCTCTCTCTCTCTCTCTCTCTCTCTCTCTCTCTCTCTCTCTCTCTCTCTCTTCTTCTCTCTCTCTGTCTTCTCTCTTCAGAGAAAAGAAGAAGACAAATATAAAATTAAAATTAGACTTATTTATTGAAATGAATTCAGTTTCTATTTATATATTACAAGAGATGAAAGGATAAAAGATAATAAATATCTTTGTGTAAAAATAATGCATAGAAAAAGAAACTTTTGGACTAGAACATGATAAATGAGTCAAAGGTGTGGAATCTGATGAAGACTGGTCATGGATGGCGGATTTTAAGGAAGATTGGTCAAGGATGACCTTCATTGAATGCGCACATGTCTGAGTTCGCGAGAACCGAAGATTTCCTGATTTGTAAATGGCATAACTCCCACATCTGAACTCTGTTTCATCTATTCTTCTTCGAGTAGCCTCGTAATTGAGTTGATCACATTCTCAAAGTGATTTCATGCGTAAAAACCTCGTGGTATCTGTGATATGAGTCAACAATGAACATATATCATTATTGCTTCAATAATCAAACATGCATGTATATTTTGTCCGCTTCACTATTCAAGGGCGCATCACATTGTCCGTTAAAATTTTGTATGGTACGTCGTGTCTGCAATACAATATTTTTCCATATTGAAGCTCTTTACCTGGGCATATTAATGCTTTTGTAGGAGTATGCTTCGACCCATTTGAGAGAAAAAAATCCGTCAGACCAGCAGAAAGCGTTTTTTCTTTGACCTATGCATAGATCCGACTATGTCCATCGACCATCGCATGAATGGATACGGTGCCGAGATCGATGAGAGGACCTCTTCTGGTTGGTGGATAGTAGGGGGCGTGCCTTTTGCATTTTTGCATTTTCGCGCAAAGTTTTCGCAATCAACTTTCACCCTGCTATTAAGCAGTACGTGAAAGATCAGCATCACGAGGATTCCATGAATCGGAACACTGTGTGATGATGGTATCTGAAGAAAATGAGAGAAATTATTCAAGGAAAAACTCCAGTTAAATTCCCTGATCCTGGTATTTTGTTTTGGGACTACACTATTAGCGATGAGATATTCCAAGATCCCCTTTACGATTAGGCTCTAGTGTCAACCTAATTCCTTATTACATTGCAGTCGGCTCTCGGGCTAACACAGTTCAACCTACCAGGGTCACACTTGTTTTAGATGATAGATCACTAGAAATTCTGGAAGGTGTCCCTTGAGGACGTACCCTTATGTATTCATAATTGCGATATACTGCAGATTTCATAGTACTTAATATTGAGCGAGAACCTAGAAATCCGATTATCTTAGGAAGACCTTTCATGGCCACTGCCGGGGTGATCATTGATGTCAGAGAAGGACGTATATGCTTAACATCGGGAAGACACCGATGGGTCTTTGACATGGAAAAGATAATAAACCCAACCTTTTTATCGACGGTCAACTACCATATCGATTACTTTCCACCTGAGCAGAAGAATCATTCATAGACATGTGCTTGAACAAACCTCTAGAAAAAGCAAGCACGTCTCCTAAGGCGAATCTGCTATGATAGAAGATCCCACTGGAGAGCATACAAGGTTAATGGACGCCACAGAAGAAATTGTAATCTCAATCTTGACGAGCTCGATCTATCGACCCCCGTCGATCGACTACCCTAATATCACCATCGATCGATAGCGTACTGTGACCGAAAACTGGAGAAAGGCAAAAGCACCCAAAATCGAGCTCAAACCCACTTCCAGCCGGTCTTAAATACGCTTTTCTTTACGAAAACTCCTATCATATCATCATAAATGCAAACTTGAGTTACGGAGAGAAAGCACTGTTGCAGAATAAACTTTGCAAGCACCGCAAGGCTCTCGGATATTCATTACATGACATCTCGAGAATTTTCTCCCGCTATGCATGCATAGGATTCACCTTGATGATGAATCAAAATCTTCCATCGAGCATCAGAGGAGATTGAAGCAGGCGTTATTTATCATATTCTCAGACAACAACTGGGTCAGCCCGGTTAATGTTGTCCCAAAGAAAGGAGGAATTACAGTGGTAAAAATGACAAAGATAAATTGATCCCTACTAGAACTGTCACCGGACACAAAATGTGTACCGATTACAGGAAACTAAATGTTAACACACGAAAAGATCATTTCCCTTTACCATTTATCGATCAGGTGTTAGAAAGGCTTGCAAGCCATGAATACTATGGTTTTCTCTACGGGTATTCCGGATTTTTTCAGTTCTCCATACATCCGGACACCAAGAAAAGACCACCTTTACTTGTCCCTAAGGAACATTTGCATATCGCAGGAAGCCATTCGAACTCTGTAACGCCCATGCGACTTTCAAAAGATGCATGATGTCAATATTCATCAATATGATCGAGGACTTCATGGAGGTTTCATGGATGACTTCTCGGTTTATTGTCTGAATTTCAAAGCATGTCTCGATAACCTGTGTAAGGTATTAGCTAGATGCCAAGAGAAAAATCTGGTTTTGAACTAGGAAAATGTCATTTCATGGTTAACATAAAAATTCTCCTCGGACACAAGGTCTCAGCAGCCGGAATTGAGGTGGACAAGGCAAAGATTGAAGTAATGACTGGGCTGCCGACACCCACTAATGTCAAAGACGTTATAAGTTTTCTAGGACATGTTTGATTCTATAGGCGATTCATAAAAGATTTTAGCAAAAATTGCTAGACCCCTTACTGCACTTATGTGCAAAGAGGTGAAATTCGATTTTAAGCCTGAATGTCTCGAAGCCTTTAAAGCAATCAAATCAGTGCTCGTATCTGCCCCTATTGTCCAAGCACCAGACTGGGATCTACCATTCAAAATTATGTGCGACCGCCAGTGATTTCACTGTAGGCGCGGTACTTAGACAAATGAAAGACAAAAAGTTACACGCTATATACTACACCATCAGAACTTTGGACGATGCGCAACATAATTATGCGACGACAGAAAAAAGAGCTATTGGTTGTGGTATTCGCCTTCAAGAATTCTGATCCTATCTAGTCGGTTCAAAGGTAGTAGTTCACATCGATGACGCGGCATTGAAATACTTAATGACCAAAAAGGACGCTAAGCCGAGGCTTTTACGATGGATTCTTGACATGCGTGTTGTTTACTGTTTTAGCAGAGTATAAATATCCTAAGCAATTAACTATCAAATTAACCCTTAATCCTAACACACAAAATAATACTCTTGCCAAAGAGATCAGGTGTAGTACTTAGGGATTGAATCTACAGAGAACAATGAAACACAATAGATTTCTTATTCCTAAAGCTACGATAGGTTATTATATATATATATTGGTAACAAGTAATTAGTCTAAGGAAATGTTTCTTATTAGAGAGTGTAGATGCAATATGGAAATATGCTAATAATGTAAATATGGAAATATGCTAATAAACTAATAAGATGTAAGTGTAAATATGTTAGATCTGGGGTTTCAGGCAAGTGGATTATAGAAGACACAAGTTAAGGGTATTAATCATAGAATTCAAAATCTAATGTAAAAGACGACCAACTCTCAATTAGAGTCTAATCAATTGACTAAGTCGAATTTCTCAATTCTCGCTTGTTGACACAGAATGACCGTCGATCGATGGCTATGATCCTGCGTCGATCGAGGGTTTCTTGAGTCAAGCTTTATGACCTAATTTGATAAGTTCACTAGATTAACTAAATAAACTTCTCGTTTGTTTCTAGCAATCTAGCTCAACAGAATAAATTCTGGTAGTAGGCCATGCTCTCGGCTTGCGCCTTACTATCCTATTATCAGGGTTCTAGTTAGCTCCTCTAGAACACAAGAAATAAACAAAATTCTTTTGATAGACCTAATAATAATCCTAACAATCTATTGTTTGGCTAATCCGTCAGTACCATTAATAAATCCTAAATCTAGTTGATAACTACTCAGACATAATCGAAGTAAGAATAATAATGTGAATATAATGCATAAATAAAACACTGGGGTTCCAGTACAAATCTCTCTAACGATATTGTCTACCCTCTTCTATTATCTCTCTTTCTTCTCATACATAAAGTATAAATATAAAAACCCTAAAATCTAGGTCAAAACTCGTTCAGGGGTAAACTTGTAATCTGTGTATTGACTATAACTTGGCTTGAAATCGGTTGTCTTCCAATTGATCATCGATCGATGGCAAGTGGTCAACATCGATCGATCATGGTCATGTAACATCGGTCAATGTCAAGATAGTGCCGTCGATCGACGGTAGTCTTGTACTTTGACTCTCTCAGATATCAGCTGCAGATTATTCTCTTCTAAATTCTCCAATAGCTCCAAGTATCTCCATATATCTCCAAAACGTACATGGACCTGTAAAGACCTTAATTCATAACCTAGACACACATAATAGACCCTAAATAGTATCCATAACATGGCCTAAAACTGGTAATAAATAGGCTATATCAATTCTCCTCCTCCAAGAATTTGACATAAAAGTCAAAGTTAAGAAGGGAGTAGAAAATGGAGTCGCCGATCACTTATCACGAATAAGAGTAGACGAAGACATCCCTATAGATGATTTCTTACCCACAGGAAATGTCTACTTAGCAGAATCGACTTTCGTTGGTAGAGTCAATTCGGCACATGAAGTGGAATCGATCGACGCGACACCAATACCATCGAATGATTATAGCCATAAAGCATTGATCAATTTTGTCCATACGATACTCCTAACAGAGTTGGTATATTCGACTATCTCCAACACTTTTTCCTTATGATTTAATTTCTCCTAACCAATCTGAGATGGATAACACTTGGGACAGTGTAAATAAAGTCTGGGGGAGGTTTTCTAATGTTATCTATTTGTTTTTGAATTGTATCTCTATAATTATATAAGTCTTTCTATAACTTTTTCAAAACGTTTTTATTGAGTCAAGAGGAGACTATGATCAAGATTTATTATTGACTAACCACACTTTAGCACCATTCTTAGAAGGTTATTTACAGAGATTACTAGAAATACCAAAGTGGATCATCATGCCATTATATCACACTTGCTTAGAAAGTTTGAAGGAACCGAAGTTGATTTCCAACACTAATCTTAACATTATTTGCTTGCTTTCGGTTTGGTATACACTGTATCGGATTCCTTCTGCAAGTCTGGAAGGTAAAAGTCTGTGTGCTTCTGATTCCCCTCTCTCTCTTTCCCCTTAAGATTAAAAAAAGGAATTGAACATGATTTGGTGGCTATAACCATTAAAACTTGATTCATATGATCCTAGAAAGAGATAAAGGTCAAAAAGAAGTGAACAAGATCTGGTGGCTACAACTATTAGAGCTTGATTCATGGAAGCCTATCTAAATATCTCAATCAATTAAAAAATAAAATGATTCCCTCAAAAGAAGGGAGACATTAACTGAGAAGAAGTGAGAAGAAAGAGAGGAAATGAATCACAGAAGACTACCTGTGTGTTCAGATACTTGCAGAGGTAAGATTCCATATATCCTTTGATCGATACGCCCAAGGTAAAGCATACACATTTATTTTATGCAACAAAATAAAAGAGAGGCGAGTCAAGCTAGTATTTGCTAAGTTGTTGGTAGAATGGATTTGGTTGCTATAATGGGATAAGGTATATAAAGTTTATCTGTAATTGACTTGATAGGATGTGGTTGCAAATAATTAGGGTGACAGTTATACTTAGACATTATGTGAGTCTCCGCTTTTCAAAACTTCTTACACTGGCTTTGTTTGCTTGAGGACAAGTAAAAGCTTAAGTCTAGGAGAGTTGATATACCATGGACTTTACCTATGATATATAGAGTATTTTTAGAGTCTTTTATATGCATTTGATACTATTTTAAAATATTTACAGGTCTAAATACTCAATGGAAGCTATTGGAGATTTTGGACAATTTTGGAGCATTCAGGATTGCTCAGCCTAAACTCAGAGTCGGATCCAGATTTATGAATAGACCATCGAATGACGTCACGCACTATGCGTCGATCGACAGTCAAATTGACAGGAAGATTGGTCAAGGCTTGAGAAATTACAAGTTTTACACAGAAGTTTTATTAACTGCAAGACAAGTCTTGGCCAAAATTAAAGACTATTTATTGGGGTTTTCTATCTTTGTTTTAATCTAAGCCTAGAAGACCTAAGAGAGAGTTTTCTTCTAAGTTACACCAGAGTTTTAGAGTTTAGAGTTATAACACATTGCTACATTTATTGGAGAGAAAAATCTGATCATCATTACAGAGAAGATCTTAAACTCCATATCTTTTTACTCAGTTATGCAATTTATTCAGAATTTATTCATGTTCTTTATTGCTATGTATGAGTAGTTCTCTATTAGATTTAGGGTTATTCAATGGTAATAATGTATTGTTGATTTTATAGAATTATTAGGGTAATCTTCTTGGTTCTTTGTTTAAGTTGCTCTTAATGCTAAGTTGAACTTGATCACCTCAATCTTAGAAATTAGGGTTCTATAGCGCAATCGAAAGCCTGGTTATAACCTGGAATATATCTTAAACAATTTAAATAAGTAGTAACAAACGAGAGTTGAATTAGAAGTTTAGAGAACCCATCAAACCACGAAAATAATATTGTTTACAATGAGCATCGATCGATGCCATCTTATTGCCATCGATCGACGTTCAGTTGAGATTCGCGAGATCGATCTCCTAAACCCTAAGGTTTTAGTTCAGAATGATGCTTAGTAAAACCCTAGCAATCTATTAGTCTGCATTATCTAAACCTACCTGAGAATTTTCCCTAAGTCTAGTAACTTAATTTTATCCTTATAAACCAAATCAAACTTGAAATCACTTTTATTGTTATTGTTATAATTCATCTAGCTTTAATTCGAAAACAATAAGTCAATTATGCAATCATACAGTCTCCGTAGATTTGATCCCTAAGTATTACACTAAACCTCTTATTTGAGAGAGTAAAGTGGAAAATAGGGTTAATTTGAAAGTGAAATAAAAATAACCACATCAACACCAACATTGTATGAAAAGCAATTTCGCCGAAAGAAATCGTTAAAACGCTTAAGTCACAAAATGGCCAAAAAGGTCTAAAACGCAACAAAATACCAATTTACGATTTTGGACAAGAATGAGCCCGACTACAATGATGGTGTACCTTATTTCTGCATAAGATAAATTGAAGAAAAGATAAATGTCAAGTTTCCAGAAAATCATGAAAGATCGAAAAGATAAGGAAGATTTCTGTAGAGAGATAAACTCAAATCAGGGGGCAGAAAAGAAAAGACGACCAACCTTAGAGGGATATATAGAGAGAGAGGCCAAGGCAAGGGAACTCATGGACAGACAAAAAAATCTCAGCAAACTCCGGAGTTAGAGCAATTAAGGAAATTTATGTTTCTTTTTATCGAGCTGCGACTCAAATAGGTTTTAGCTAGGAAACACACCGATAGCTCTTGTGGCCAAGGCTTTTACCTGTTGTAGCACTCATATCCAGCACAAAGTCGATGACTTTCGAATCGATCAGACTCCCGATCATGGCCAAATAAATCACAAAAATGGTCAACTTCACAGTCGTCGATCATCCTACAATCTACAATGTGATCATGGGAACGCCATGGATAAACTCCATGAAGGCTGTCCCATCGACGTACCAACTGGGCATCAAGTTCCCAACCAGCATGGAACCACAGCAATCTGGGGATGCCAAAATCAGTCGCGACTTTGCTTCCTGGCGGACACAAGCTGAGGCAAGTTACGACCATCGCCAAACCCAAACGTGCGAAGAAAACTCAGGCGTCAGCTTAAAACGTTTCAGAAAAAGATTATCCCGAATCATCAACTCTAGCAACAGCTTCAGACAAACTTCTGAGCCCAACGCTGTAGCTCAACCGGAGGAGAGAAACCAGGAAGAAGTCGGCGATCCAGAAACAGCCACCACAACCAAGAAGATCGACGCAACCCTGCCAAATGAGTAGTATACTCACAGAAACAAACTGAACAACGAGACGGCTTGATCCCCGAAAGGGGTACGTAGGCACTCGTCGCAGGGCGAATCCACCTGTCGCCTTCTCTAAAAAGAGTGGGGGGAGGGTGCATATACATATACTCGTATATTTCCACATTTTAAAATATTCGCCTTTGTATTCGATATTTCTAAATTGATATTCGATAATATGACAACGCAATATGGTTCCCAAAAATCTCGCAGATCTCTTTTATCGCAGTAATACTTAATCTCTCAGATTTCTTTGCGTCTAGACCGGAAATCCATGGTTCACCCAAAAAATGCTTAAGTAAGAACAAACAATCATCATAGAGCAGGGAAACAAAAATCATAAGAAAAACAAATCCAACAGCTAACGGTTATGCGAAAGTTTTAAACAAGCTACATCCAGCCGCGAGATCAACCGAGATCTTCGACCAAAACGTAAAATAACCTTACCTAAAAAAAAACATATTCTTGGAAAAAGGGAGACGTCGCTGACTTTCTAAAATATATTCTGAAACTCAAATAAAAATATTAAAACAGTCCTTAACGGGACTACAAATTAACAACTAACATAAGTTAGAAAAGACAAGTACTTTCTCTCACATCACGTTCATCGACTGGCCACGATGGACAAATCAACCGTTCTCAAACGAACGCTTACCCGACTTGCTCCTCACATAGAATTGGAACGCATACATCCGACACAAGGATAAGTGCGCTATAGAAATCCATAGTTTTGGTTAGTACTTCCGAGAATTTAAAAATGTCCAGAGAGGTACTTCATTCCCGATCAATGCAAATCACATAAGACAAGAACTCATCGCATATTTCAATACCAAAATGGGAATTTGGCTGAAATCGTAAACGAGTCAAGTAAGCCGGGTCGACCCTGCATACTCCAGGCACGAAAATAAACCTTGGTATTACCCTAACTCCACTCTTAACTCTCAAAGGCATTGTATCATTGATACGAGATACAAAAACTTGCCTCTTCGTTGATACTTGGACGCTCATAAACATCTCAAAAATCTCGGTCCTAGCACAACTACAAATATCATGATCCGCTAGAACGAAGGAAATGAGTAACACACTCACACCCCTCGTTCTCGTTGACGCTTCGTCCATAACAGGAAGGCTACAAAACATAAATATAATCGGAAAAGCCCCAAGGGGCGAAGTACAATACATGAACACATGGGCAATAAACAAAAATACCCGAGATCTATTAATCACTAACGCTGAGGGTAGCCAGAACCATATCCACCTCAATTTCCTCTCCCGGAGCAGCAGGTCCGACCTCCTCCGAGTCAAGAGAAACAGGGATCAGGGCACAGTGCTCCCAAATTTTCACTTTGATCTAAAGGATCATCGGCTAGTATTGGCGAGGTTGGCCAAATGCTTCGAAATGTTCGCCTTCTCAGTTATGGATTCATAGTCGTCGGCCTGCGTGAGCCATAAAGCACCTACAGAACCTCAGCACTCGTGATAGTCTCCAAAGGATTTATGCACTTGCTTAAACTCTCCAAATTTTACTGCAAACTGCGCCGAGCGATCGTTCAGGATCAAGGCCGTCTCCCTCCGTCTGGCTCGATGCGCACGACAAAGACTAGAAGCTCGATCAAGCTGGAGATCACTCTCGCGGACAGAGCGCACCTCATCCTCTGTCTTCAATGAGAAATATCTTTCTCAACCATCTCGACCTTAAACTGAGCCGTCTATGCTTCCAAACATTTTACCGAGCCTCATCCATCACGTAAAGGCCCTGCAGAGAGTTTTTAAAATAATTAGGGGACAAAATAAACAAACAAAATCAAACAAAATACGAGAACTAACCACCATACATAACCACGATGCTTCCAAAGACTTCTCCGATCTAGCATGATCTTTGTTGGCCGCGGGCTGATCCAACGGAACGTTGAGTGAGGCAAGGTAGGCGTCAAGGTCGGATCCACCTCCAAACAACGGCAACGGGGTCTGACTGGTACCGTTTCCATCCCCATGTAGAAGGTGTCGGGACCACTTGTCTGTAGGCAGTTCCATCCCCTCATACGCAAAAGCGCCTTCATCAGTGGCAACTTGCTTGTTCTTAGGAGATATTTCCCTCTCCCTCATAGCAGGTATATCATATGGAAAAAAGTCATCCATGACAAGATCTAAATCTTCTTGTGCTACCGTGTAAGGTCAAGCTTGAGCTTGATGTTGCGCAACCGCCGCTCAAATTCATTTCGGAGAGAAATAGCCCCATTATAACGGACCACTACGGAGAATACCCTAACAATAAGCATGTCTGCGGGAAACGGGGGAAAAGGATCGACAACTGCAAAATAAAGAAAATAGATAAGTGGTCATACATCTGAAAAAGAGGAACGACCAAAGTATCCAGCCACGATACCCTTGGGACCCCATCTACGCCTAAAAATGGGATGCATTCTTCTGCAACCGAGGCGCTGTCTATACGCACGAAGAAATAGCATTTCTGCCAGCTGTGAAAGGTAGACAAAAACGCTTTGATCACCAACATATATTTTCCTCGCCTTGAGACAGTACCAGATCTGAAAACTCATATATTGCGGATACAAAAAAGCCTCAAGATAATCGACACTTAAGTTCATCCCTCGCTCGTAGCTCAAAACCAGAAGCCTAACGAGATGCTGTAGACCAGTGGGGAAAAGTTGACTTATCGAACATTTTGAAGTGGTCTAAGAATCGAATTATGACCTCCGGTATAGGAAACCAAAAACGACTGAATAGAAGTTGAGCCTCGTAACACGTAAAGTAACCACAAGGGGAAGCATCAGCGCCTTCCCCATGTCTCTGCATTCGAAACTCCACCTCCTCTGGAATTCGGAAAAAGTCGCGGATGTAGGCAAGATAAGAGTGCCTACATTTACTCGGCCCATCAGAAACTCCTATAAATATTGGTAACTCCGGGCACCATAACTCAGCTAGGGGTGGTGCCATACCATAGGTAACATTCCAATAATTAAGTACCTCTTTGGGGTTGATGGAGTCCGGCAAGAACTCAAATTTCGAAACAATCTCATCATCCTTAACAAGTAAGCTCTCGAGAACAAAAAATGAGGGCAATGCATTCTCATATATACTCTTACTAGGAGTCATAACAAAAATAACAAGGAGAAGAGAAGAGAGCAAGAGATTTTCTACCATAAAGAAATTTCTTGTGAGGTAAGCAAGTAAGGAATTTGAAAACTTACTCCACACCTGTAGGAAAGATATTAAGTATTCACCCTCGGAACCTTTAGCCATCCATTTCGCCTATCTTACCTAACATACCAAACACCCCATGAGAACATCCCAATGATTCTCGCAAGCTGGGGGACTAAACTGTTGGGATCAAAATCAGTCACGATAAAATCAATATTTATAAAATTGTCGTGAGAATGTTTTCTCTCTTCCAAGTAAAAAGAAAATGAGAAACCATCGTGTTCGAGCACCTCATGGTGTTCTTCATCTCACGAGAAGATAACCATATCACCATAATGCCTCGTCACCCGAGATATGAGCCATGTCATATCACCCGTGGGGCGACGAGACTATCTCCAAAGCCTCTTCGTCTGTGGGCGACGAGACACAAGCCATGTCATGTCGCCCATGGGAAACGAGACTACCTCCAAAGTCTCATCCTCCATATGAAACGAGAGAGAAGCCATGTCTTATTGCCCACGGGTGATGAGACTAACTTTAAAGTCTCATCGCCCACGGGTGACAAGATTATCTCTAAAGTCCCGTCGCCCGTGGGGAAACGAGACACAAGCTATGTCTCGTCACCCACGGGCGACGAGACCACAAGACCACATCCTCTTTGTTACTCTCTCCCTCGGATATTTAACGTACTGGCTATCGTTTTGTCTGGGTTAGAGTTTATGTTGAAGTTTTGCGATAAAAATATCAAAGACTTGTCCTCTCGTAAAAACTTCTAGTTGATCGTATAAAGCGATAACGGTTAACTTAACATCAATGTTATCTCAACTATACGATCATTTTTACTATTTCACGGAACCAACAGTACAGAAACCAACATTGAATAAAAGCGATTTCTCCGAAAGAAATTGTAAAAACGCTTAGGACCAAAAATTCTAAAACACAACAAAAGGCCCATTTACAATTTTGGACAAGAATGAACCCGAGTACAATGACGGTCTATTTAACTTCCGCAGAAGATAAATGGAAGAGAAGATAAATGTCAAGTTTCCAGATAATCATTGAAAATCGAGAAGATAAGGAAGGTTTCTGCGGATAAATATACTCGAATCAGGGGAAGAAAAGGAAAGAGGACCGACCTTGGAGGAATATATAAGAGAGGCCAAGTACAAGGGGACGCGGGGACAAATGAAAAAATTCTCGAAAAATTCAGCTCATAGAGAAGTTTAGGAAATTTTTGTTTCTTGTTATCGAGTTGCGACTCAACTAGATTTTAAGGTCTTAGGTGGTTAAAAATAGGAAATATGCCGACAGCTCTTGCGGTCCGAGGATCTTAACTGTTGTAGAATTCATATTCAGATTCAGAATAGGATCTCCATTGCTCTTCTCTTACTCGTTTTTCATTTTACTTTATATGTTTTTCGTATTCTGATTACTTGACGTTTGGTTTAGCAAAAAAATGGGGCCTCCGGAAAAGTTAGGGTTTCTTAACTTTCCTCCGATTAAGGAAATCAAGAGTGAAAATTTTGGTTCCCACAGACCATCTTGAGAGGTTTGAGGATTTGATCTCTACTATTAAGGCAATGGAGTCCCCTGGGGACTACCTTCTCTGTAAGCTCTTCAGGTAATCTCTTTTCTAGAGACCTTCATATTGGCTCAATCAGTTACCATTAGGGTCTCTTAATTCATGGACATCTATCAAAAACGCCTTCCTGCGTAATTTCTTTGACGATGCAGGATCTGAAGATTTGAGTAACAACATATCCATGTTCTCGCATGGATCTACTAAGTCTTTCAAAGACTCCTGGACTAGATTCAGTTATTATTCAGAGTGTGTCCACACCATGAGTTCAACGAGGTACAGTTTTTCAGTACATTCTTTAGATGTCTCTCTTTAGTCTACCAGATGGCTCTGGACACAACAAGTGATGGGAATTTCAAAACAGCCTGTGATACTGTTAGAGAACTTGGCATCTAGAAACAACACCAAGAATACATTCATCAGGACTGATATTATTTCTTGTTACATTGATTTCTCACTAGAACCTTATCATAGGATAATTGGAATAAAATGAGAGTGTGACTGATATCCTAATCTGAATCCTATTGAGCTAAGTTGATAGATACAACGAGAGTTGGTTTAGATAACTTAGTGAACATATCAAATTGAACATTAATGCTTGTCCTAGAGAAATTGGTTTTGCAACGATAGTTGGCCTTCGAGGATCTTGTTTTAGATAGTTGTGAATCAGATTCAAAATAGATAAAAATATGCAAGCAAGATGAGGTATGCATATCTTAAGTTGTTCCATTTGCTAGATGTTCAACAGTTGATTGAGGTGGATTCGAGGACGAATTACTTTAAGTGAGATATTTTTAATGACCCGTTCCTGAAATATTTAATTTTCAAAAGGAAATAGATCATGGGAGTTTTTCCGCAAAAAAAAAACTATTTTTATAACTGTGGAAGTACTCTTAGTGGTGATGGTTGCATGTAATAATATGGATTTAACTAAGTCTTGGATGTTCCTTTAGAACTTGAAGCTACATTTCCTCCAGCTGGATGACGATAAACAAATCATGGAATGACCAAGTTCTAAATATGGAATGAACATAAACGCAAAGCCAATTAAGGAAATTTTGGCGATTTCCAAGTAAAGCAAGTTTTGCTAGATATCATTGCGTGATTTTACAAAAGGAACGTCAGGTGTGCATGAAGGCAATTAAGGAGAGTATTGTAGAGAATGATTCAGGAAATTGGCATTAAGTTTCCAACTTGGTGAATAACTCCATAAATCATATAAAAGGGGGCTCAGGTTCTCATTTCTCTTAGAAAGCAAGTCTTAGTGAGAATTCAGAGCATGAACGATCTCGTAGAGAGAGAAGTTCGAGAAAAGGCACTGAACGATGAGGAGAAAAGGAGTTATTTGTTGAAAACACTTGGAATTTAAGAGTCTTCGGATATGTGAGTTGTCATCTAAGGTGACAACATGATTCGTTGCAACCAATTGTTTACGTTTTAGTGAGTTTTAATCTTTATATTCGAGATTATGCGCTTAAGTAAGGTGTTTATGTCTTTATTATTCAAATTTAATTTTTCAAGGGTGGAAGAATATTCTTCACATTGTTAGGGCTTCTGCATGACAGGTTGTGTGTAACCAATGGTATGTTTAAGTCGATATGTTTATGGAAAAAAAAATATGAAATTGATCATATGTAGAAATGGCACGATAAAGGGTTCTTGAAATGGAACTTAATAAGGAAAGTACATAACTAGAAAGAACAAGTACAAATAAGGAATATATGTTTTGGTTTTGGGCCATAAATGATGTTATGATTGGCTTCCGTCGCGATGGATCTTTGAGTCGTATATTGGCTTTGGTCGTGATGAACCTTCGGGTTGAAGGTTAGCTTCACCGCAGGTTGGTTATGAGCCGTAATGGACCTTCAAGTCGTTGGTAAGCTACATGCACAGGTTAGCTATGTTTGTGATGGACCTTTGAGTCGTGCGGAACTTTCGGTCATAAATTTTAAATGGCTATGTGGCCAAATAAATGGCTAAGTAGTAAAAAAAAAATGGATAAGAAATGAATTTATAAGAAAGTAGGTTGTTAGGTTGTTTGAATAGAATATATAAATATGAGTGTATTAAATAGTGGGTTGTATGTAGGAAATTTTGAACGTTCTCACTAGGTATTTCTGTATGTTAATGCCTCGTTTTGCAAAGCATCTAAGGGATTGATTATATGAACGGAGCAAAATGCTATAAAGACCATCAAAACGGGTATTTTGAACTTGGAGGTAATGTTCGAGAGTTTTATAAGCACATTCTTACTGTAGCTTACCAGAATTTTTGTATTCTAGTCTCAACTTTAATTAATAAAGATGCAGTATTTACCAGAGGCTGTCCTGGTTTGGTTTAACCTCTTCTCCGTTTAGCTTGCTCATCTCCCCTTCCTCTTCTCGTGTCTGTATGCCCCTTAAAATGGTAAAATATTAGTTTTTCCTGGCCGCGTTTAGGATCGAACATGTCTTGCGGTTTTGGTTCATCGATCCACATTTTTTTGATATTGGTATTTATCATTTGAAACTTGACATTTATTTTCCGAACTTGAGTTTCATCTTCTCCTGAAAATAAAGATAGGCCATCATAATATTATTGGGCTTGATTTCGTCTAAAATCGTAAGGGTGCTTTTTGGTCATGTTTCAGACCTTTTCGGGCCGTATTTCGACTTAAACATTTTTATGATTTCTTCGAAAGAGTACCTTTGATACGACGTCAATTTTATATGAAGGTCCAAATTAATCATATAGTTGAGGCTAATAGGGTGTTAAGTTAACTGTTGCCGTTTTATAAGATCAATCTAAATTCATACGAGAAAACAAGTCTTTGCGGTTTTTATCATAAAGTTCCAACGGTAACTCCAATCGAGATGAAACAAGAGACGTTTTGATAGAGATTCAAATAGAACGCAAACATGGACGTAAGGTCGAGTAGGATGCCCAAGAGGGCGAGTAGGATTCCCAAGAGGGAGAGTAGGACACCCAAGAGGCCGAGTAGGAGCAAGCCAAGGAGTTTAGGCGAGTCTTACTTGTTTTTGTCGTAAAATCTCAATGGAAACTCCGGTTAAGATGAAACGAAAAGCGTTTTGATTGAGATTCGAAAGAGAACCCAAAGGAGAAGCTCATAAGGGCTTTCCCAAATACTCATGAGGCGATTTGTAGGGAATAAATCCAACTCGTCATCTGGGCGAGTTAGATGGTGTGCGTCAACTTGTTTTAAACGTAAAATCTCAACGAAAACTCGGATTGAGACGAAACGAAAAAAATTTCGATCGGGATTTAAAGGAGAACGCAAAGGTGATTCAAAGGACTGGCCCAACTCGCCGAATGGAAAAAGTTGGACTAGCCCAAATCGACAAATGGGCGAGTTGGACTACTCATTCGGTCCAACTCGCCCGTTCGGCGAGTAGGATGGCTCGTTCGGTCCAACTCGCCCGTTCAGAGAGTTGGACGGCTCGTTTGGTCCATCTCGCACGTTCGGCGAGCTGGACTGGTCCAACTTGCCGAACGGGCGAGTTGGACGGCTTGTTCGGTTCAACTCACCCGTTCGACGAGTTGGATTGGTCCGACTCGAGTTTTGATGGTATGCTGGTGCAGTCATTTCTGTAAATGTTTTCAATTTTTTTCTACAAAGGTTGTATCATAAAATGCTAACTCGTTTCACTTTGCGAACGATGTTCCATAAAATATTGTCAAGTTTGATTTTACGAAAGCTGTTTCGGAAAATGTTGTTAAGCTTTAATCTTACGAAGGTTATTCCGCGAAATGTCGTTAGTGTAATTTTACGAAAGCTGTTTCGTAAAATGTCGTTGAGTTTAATTTTACGAAAGTCGTTATGTAAGCGTGTTTTCGAGTTTGGCTATACGAGCGCCGTTTTTTTGGAAAACTTACGTTTTAGCCTCTGAAACTTCGGTTGTGATGAGCTTAATTATCGGGAGTCAACTTAAGCAGAGATTTTCTCGTTTCCGCAGGAATGATCCGAGGGTATTTTTAGTAGTTTTTCCGAAGTTAGTTTAAGTGATAATCATCGAGAATTCACTGAATATGTCACGTAGAATCGAAGCTTGACTTTTTACGAAATCTTAGGTTTCAGAAAATGTTTTAGCAGTGAGGGATACGATCTCTCGTTTTGCTTAGTTTAGTTTTTGTCAGCCGTTTTAGGTTTTGAGTGATTAAATATAGATTAACTTCGTTTCTTCGAAAATTGTTTGGAAGAAGTACAGCAGTGGCGGTTGTGCACCCGATTTGTTATGCTTCCTTTCTCCGTGAGTAATCTAGGGTTTTGCCACAATATCTGGGAAAGCAAGTTTTATTTTCCGATTTTTTTTCAAAAAAGGTCTTTTGGTCGAACCCTTATGCGCTAAGATTTTTTTCTATGTTTATTTGATTATTTGTCGTTAGCTTTTGCAGAGAATCCGGACCTCGATGAAAGTAGGATTTTCTTTGCTTTCCTCCGTTCACTAAAATTGATAGTGCGAATTTCGGTTCCCACAAGATTTAGTGATTGAGTTGCTGAAGGAGCTAAAGTATTTGCAATGAGCACGGCCGCTGATCTGTTTATAAAACCAAGTAAACAGCTTAAGTGAGGTTGTAGATCTTGTAGATGTTTCGAGTCACTAAATTACTTTATTCAGCCTTTCGAGATTTAAAGAGAGACTTTTTCTTTAAATCAAGTTTTTTTTTCCATAAAACAAGTTCATTAATACAAGCAACACGAAACAACTTTTACACGAATTGATGACGACAACACGACAAAAAGATAACTACATTTCCATATTGGTCAAGCAAGCTACACAGACGCAGACAGGTAAGATGTAACAAGCGAAAAGGTAAGAGGCTTCTGCTTCTTGTACTCATTGTACCGCAAAGAGAAGTAACCCAAATAATCAAACTCAATTGGAGACATCCTTGCCTGTTCAACCAAAGTTATACACGTTAAACCAGCTGAAAATAATATGGTATTGTTACCAAAAGTTAAGCGATATACTATAACAATTTATAAACGCACCTGTATGATTGCCCATATTGCCCAGTACAAATGAGACGCTAATTTATACGCGTCTGTCTCTATGAAGACCGACTCCACTTCACCAATGCTGACCTGTTTACACAAAGCAGTATACGGATAGTTTAGCTTTGGCAATATGCAACAAAGAGAAGGCACAAACCATATCCATATCTAAGCCATGATTGTTTAAGAGAAAAAGTTTACATTTGTGTTTGCGTTCTTACCTCGTCTGGTTTATCTGGCTGTAAGTAATGCTTGATGAAATGATATTGTTCTTCTTTACTTGGGTAGCTACAAAGCAAGCACGACGAGAAAGTCATGTTCCAATCTTTTAGAGGAAATTATTAGAAACAGTAGAACAAGTCGAAACGAAGTTGGACATACAAGGTGTAATCACAGTCGTATCCTGCATATTCATTGAAGTGATTTCCAATGTCGAAGCCTCTGTAGTTGTACGATCCATACTCGAAATCAATCAAGTACAGTCTCTCTGACCATAGATGTAGAGAATCCAGTTAGAGACTAAGTATAATCACAACTTAAGATACCGAAGAAGATAACTTAGTCAAATAAAAGAAAAAATCATTGCTACACATCTCTTGAAGTTCGTTATATTGTATACAGAAGAAGATAACTTAGTCAAATAAAAGAAAAAATCATTGCTACACATCTCTTGAAGTTCGTTATATTGTATACCACCACCACTATTCACCGTTAAGATCAATCATTAAACTAAAATTGTAATCCCTGCGCTGGCCCTATTTAATTTTTAATTCTACGCCAGTCTTTATAGTCTTACACTTTTCATCCTACAAATAAATGCAAAGAAGAAGGAACTTTCTCACCTTCTTCCTCATTTAGCATCAGGTTTCCAGATAGCAAATCATTATGAGCAAACACCACAGGTGCGTTAAGTAAGCCTGTGAATTCCTGTTCAATCATTAGAATCAGCAAACAATCAGACAAAAGTAGGGGAAGACTGTTGCAAGTCACCGCAAATCAAGAACACATACGCATGGCAGACATAAAAGAAAAGCTTCATTGAGAGAAAGGTAATACCCTTAGCTCAATAATTTCTTTATACAGTTCTTCAAATGAAATTGTCTCGAAGAGCTTCTGCCTATCAGGTTCCTCAAACGCAAGAGTAGAGGCTGCAAGTAAAGGTACAGACATGAGATTTGTACCAGGATGATTGGTGTAGATAAGATATATATCCCGCACTCTATTCAAGGAAAAAAAGGGAGCAATAGTCAAAAGAGACAAACGAAAAAGAAAAAAAAAAACCTTTTTCAAAGAACTTCAAGATATCAACCCAGAGCTGAGGTTCTTTGGGACCTGGTATGTTCACTTTATGAAACTTTCCAAGCTCTTTGGCAATTGAAGCAGCAATCTTTGGCTGCCTCATGTCTGGCCACAGGAAAAGCGAAATGAGATTCATATAAAGTTGATTAAACTGAATATTACTGAGACACAATTTATAATACGCTACAAGAATTTCAAATGCCAACCTGATGGCTCTAAGGTTCTTGCATTAATAAACGATTGCACCATGCCATTTCCAAATCCACCAAGTAACTTGGCACCAAAACCGGCAGCAGAGAGATATTTGATAGCCTACTGAAGCAAATAACGATAAAAAGACACCAGATAGATAGAACTTCAAGTGATGCAATAGGTAACACTAGAAGAGAAAGCCTCTTATAATTCAAGAAAAATCGAGCAAAAAAGTCTGCGATTGACTCAATGTAAGTGAGTATAAAGATAAATCACCTGTAGCTCTCTCTGACGATTAATAACATACTCTGTGTTAGGCCCATACAGCCGCACTGTTATTGAGACTTCTTTGTCCGTGTCTTCTTTCACAGAAACCTTCAGCACTGCCATCAAGAAAGATGACATAAAGTTAGAGCATTGACATGAAACTCGTGAGAATCTCGCGATGCTTTACTCGTGGATGATAACTCACATAGGTTTGTGATGCCCCCAGAAACTCTCTCGACAGAGAAGAGTGAATCATCAAGCTCTCTCCAATTCTTGAACAGATCTTTACATAACTCTCTGTCAAGTTGTCGTATCAATCAGTTTTTGTATGATATAAACATAAAGAAGCTTTACACTGTGTCATCGAAAGCAATTTAATGGAAGAAAAGGAAACATTGGAGTCAATCCAAGGAAAGAATTGAAAAAGTGGAAAAAGGAAACGAACATGATGCGAGGAATCATGAGGGCGAGAGGCAAAGATGTGTCGACGACAAAGGAAGAATATGGGATCTGGGAGGAGGCGTCGTTTCCCCTGCCTTCATCTTCTTCACCTTCCAATATTGCCCAGATATTATTCTTCGCAGCTCCCATTTTCCAATTTTCTTTTCTATTCTCTTCTCTTCTCTTGTCTACGATAAGATTCTCTCTTCAGATCTCAATTTGTGATTCTGTTCTCCCCTTACTTTTAGGCGTCTTTTTTTGCTTAAGCCATTCTTTTTATTTCCAATAAATTGATAAAAGGCACATCTACACATGCCGTACAAGTTTAGATATACATTAGATTCTTTTCTTTCTCATGCCAAATTCAAAGTGTTCGCGTTACTAATTAAACAAAGCAAGAGACATGCGTCGAATACAAACCTCAAAAAAAAAAAAGGAAAAACAAAGTTGTAAACTAACAAAAGTCAAATTGCCTACTCTTAAATTGCTAAACTGGATTATATACTTGTATTTATAAAATTGGCGAACGCTGTGAAAGATGCTTTCCGATAAGAGGGTTTCTCTTCTTTTTTTTTTTCTTTTCTTGGAACTTATATTTATTTAAATAACTTGAATAAAATCGAGGTTAAGTTTGTTAAACATTTATTTTACTTTATATATTGTTTAAGTTTTTTTTTTCTACCCTTTAGAAAAATCGTATATCAGGCATAGAGGTTTGAATACCTAATACAGTTATTTGTATATGAAGTGACAGCGAGAGATCTACACTAACTCTAACTTTAAATGTGTCACTTTGACCTACTAACTTTAACCTTAATTTTTCATTTAGTTTCATATGGTTTAAGATCTTTTAGAAAATTAATTTTTATATGATTTATTTTGAATGTGTTTTTACGCTTTTTAATTAAATATATTAGTGAATATATGGTCTGTTAAGAATTAGATTTAATATATATAATTTCATTTATAACTGATTTTTTTTGAAAAGTTATAAACATCAAGGAATGTAAGATATGTGAATTTTCTATTAAGTAGATGTGAATATATTTTCGAAATGCATAGTAGGTTGGTTTAGGATTAGTGACTAATTTTATTTAAACTGCTTAAACATATTAATGATAAATTACATGTATATATAAATATCTTAACTCACGTAATCTAAATATTTTAGATGAACATGTGTTTAATAGTCAAAAATTAAAATATAACACATGAAAAGTAAAATATGACTCAAATTTAATAGATTAGATATATTGTAATATTTTTTATTTAAAATATAAATAAATATTAAAAGAATTCTAACAATTTTTTTAATATACTTTTAAAATAATTATTTTAATTAATTGCCAGTAAAATATAATTTAAATATTTTGTATGTTTAAAAAAAATCAAAACTGAATTAATGTTAATTTATAATTATATTTTAGTGATAATTATAATTTATATTAATTAATTACGAAAATAAATTTTAAAAGATTCTAAAAATATATTGTTAGAATTTAAAAAGAAAACTGTTTAATTGCTTTTGATTAAGATATTAAAAGATAGTATAATTAAATTATGTATATTTTAATTAACTTTCTACTAAATGGTTCAAACAAAAATATCACACATAAAAAAGTCATAGGACTCTAATTTAATAGATTAGATTTTTGGTTAACACCTCCAAAATTTTTAAATCTATTCAAAAATGGTTAAACTATCTCTTATGGTCAAGACTTGTGAAGACTGCACTCGGGGGTAGAGGGCTATGGAGCCATGTGACAGAAGGTCAAGCTCCAAAAACTAGCAACACAAGGAGAAGATGGCCGAGAGATTGTGACTGCTGATGAAGGCAAATGGATTCAAGAGGACCTCCTGGTGATGTCAGCTATTCAAATTTCTCTTGAGCCAAGTATCCTAGAGGCTTACTCCTACTGTGAAACCTCTAAAGAGCTATGGATACCTTGCAAAAGGTGTATGGAAATGTTTATAATCTTAAAGCGAGCCCAAATCCAGTGGGAAGCCCAAATCCCATGAAGTATGTGCCCAAATCCAGAGGGAACAAGGGTCAGTGGGTTTTTTTGAAGACAAAGGAGAGCTCAGCATGGCTCACAAGGTGGAAGTAGCTAACAAAGGGTACTACAAGCAGGAGGATAAGAAGGTGTGGGTGAGTTATCATTGCAAGAAGAAGAGCCATATGAAGGACAAGTGTTGGATTCTCCATCGTCATCTCAAACCGGCCAAGTTCAAAGAACCAAGAGTCAATACATGGATGAAGAGCACACTTCTCAACCGACACACCACAACCAACCACTCCATCTATGTGCTCAACCATGTACTCTCACGTGGTATCAAGCGCAACTGGTGAGGCCAAAGCCATGGTGACAAATGCCCTACCTACCTTGAGAACTACTCAAGATGAGACTATCAAGAGGTCAGACCTTGATGCTCTCATCAAAGCTCTCAAGGAGAACTCTGGTATTGTCTTTGGAACCTCTTTAAATGCCTTGCATACTGATGATAAGGGTGCTAAGACACTATAGATTCAGGAGCCTCTCACCATATCATTAGTGATGCTAGGTTGATTAGTAACATAAAGCCTGCATTAGGAAATGTGATGATTGTTAATGGTGAGAAAGTACCCATTAAGGGTTTAAGAACCTGAAATTGTTTAACAACGATTCAAAGGCATTCTATATGCCTACTTTCATCTTGAATTTGTTATCTTTTAAGAAGGCCACTAGATTTGAATTGCCTTGCTGTCTTTAGTCCTAATGAGGTTTACTTTCCGGATGACCAAGGAGGGCTTGGATCTACTTGAAGACACCAAATGTCTATCTGATTTATCTTATGCTTTTAGTTCATCTCCTGTTTCCCCTAAAAATGCAATTTGACATGCTAGACTAGGACACTCTCACTCACGTGCACTGAGCTTGATGTTTCCTAGTATCTCTTTTAAGAATAATAGTTGTGAAGCTTGTATTCTTGGCAAACATTGCAAATCGGTTTTCCCTAAATCTAAGACTATGTATGAAGTTGCTTTGATCTTATTCATTCTGATGTGTGCACTGCACCCTGTTTATCTAGAGAAACCCATAAGTATTTTGTGACTTTCATAGATGAGAAATCAAAATACACTTGGTTAACCTTACTACAATCAAAGGATAGGGTGTTAGAAGCTTTTATAAACTTTCAAAACTACATAACTAACCACTTTAATGTTAAGATCAAAAAATTTAGATCCGACAATGGGGGGGGGGGGGGGGGGGGGGGAATACACGAGCAATGCTTTCAAAGCCCATCTCAACAAGCATGGAATAATACACCAGACAAGTTGTCCATACACATCCCAACATAATGGGGTAGCAGAAAGGAAGAACATACATCTAATGGAGGTTGCTAGGAGCATGATGTTTCACACCAATGTCCCCAAAAGATTTTGGGGAGATGTTGTGATAACTGCTGCCTACTTAATCAATAGGATTCCTACCAAAATCCTCCAAGAAGTCTCTCCCTATCAGGTATTAAACAAAACTTCTCCCCTCTATTGATCATCTGCATGTGTTTGGGTGTGTGTGTTTTATGTTGATCACAAGTGAACTAAGAAACAAACTAGAAGCTAAAAGTGTCAAAGCTATCTTCATTGGGTATTCACCAAATCAGAAAGGCTACAAGTGCTATGTTCCAGAGACTAGGAAGGTTACAGTGTCTAGAGATGTGAAGTTCTTGGAATCAAAGGGATTTTCTGATGAAAAAATTTGGGATAAATTGAAGGATTTGTCTCAAGCACCCTCGGATAGGGCCAACAATCTAAGGATAATTATGAAGAGTCTTGGCATTAGTTTCTCATATGAAAAGGGGGCACCTACTACTCATTCTCCACCAGGCACTGAGGACACTCCTTCTGATCCTGAGGGGGAGGGGAATGAATAAGAACCAGCACAACAAGACTGGCAAGAAGGTTTAGATGTTCATCGACCAAGAGAGTGCAAAAGAACAAGAAACTACTTAAGTTCAAGAAGAAGAAGAGCAGCAAGAAGGACATAACCAAGGTCAACCACTAAGAATGAGTACAAGACTAAGGAAAGACCCCTCTAATTGGGTAAACACAAGGGTGTATTACAATAGTCAGGTTGTAGCACATCCTAACTCAATGGTCTGCTATTTGGCTTAATTTCCAGAAGAGCATTAAGTGTTTATGGTCAGTAAGATCAAGAACACACTTCAAGGTCATATGAAGAAGCAATGGAAGACAAGAAACGGAGAAAATCAGTAGGTGAAGAAATCAATGCAATGATAGTCAATGATAGCTGGTATGAATCTGAGTAACCAAAAGGAAAGAAAGCAGTCACCAATAGATAGATCTTCATCATAAAATATCTAAGCAATGGAAAGCCAGAGAGAAAGAAGTCAAGGTTGGTAGCAAGAGGATACACCCATACATATGGAGAAGACTACATAGATACGTTTGCCCCAGTAGCCAAACTCCACACCATCCGCATTGTACTCTCTCTTGCAACAAATCTTGAATGGGACTTATGGAAAATGGATATGAAGAATGTCTTCCTCCAAGGAGAATTGGAAGATGAAGTCTACATGCCCCCTCACCTGGTTAAGAACACCTAGTCCAACCAGGGAATGTTCTAAGATTGAAGAAGGCCATCTACGGCCTAAAACAATCACCAAAGGCCTAGTACTTCAAACTAAGAACAACTCTGAATGTAAGAGGATTTCACAAGGTCTGAAGCTGATCATACCCTCTTTACTGTCTCCAACCAAAAAGGTATAGTGGTCATCCTTGTTTATGTTGATGATATCATCATCAACATGGAGTGACAAAGAAGGTATACAATCCACTAAGGCATTTCTGAAATCAGTATTTGAGATTAAAGATCTAGGTGAACTAAAGTACTTCCTAGGAATAGAAGTATGCCGCTCTAAAGAGGGGCTCTTCTTATGCCAAAGGAAGTACACACTTGACTTTTGAAAGAAGCATGAAAGCTTGGAGAAAAACAAGCAAAGACTCCACTTGAAGATGGCTACAAAGTCTTGAGATAGGGGGAGTTTGAAGACAAACCTTATGAGGATCCAAAGAAATACAGGAGACTTGTTGGTAAGCTAATTTACTTAACTATAACCAGGCCTGATATCTGCTTTGCTGTGAACCAGGTGAGCCAGTACATGCAAATTCTAAAGGTTCATCACTGGAACATGGTGATGAGGATACTAAGATACCTGAGTGGTGGTCATGGCCAAGGAGTTTCGATGTGGTGTAATGGCAGCTCTGAGATAGAAGGCTACTGTGATGCTGATTGGGCAGTTGATCATGTAGATAGAAAGTCAACCACAAGCTATTGCACCTTCACTGGAGGCAATCTGGTAACCTGGAAGAGCAATAAGCAGAAGGTGGTATCTTGTTCAAGTGATGAGGCTAAGTATAAGGAAATGAGGAAGCTCACAAATGAACTTGTATGGATCAAAGGACTACTCAAGGATCTGGGCATAGAAACCAACTCGCCAATCACCATGCATTGTGAAAACTAGGCAGCAATTCATATTGCTTCAAACTCAGTCTTCCATGAGAGAACCAAACACATAGAGGTGGATTGTCATAAGATCAGAAAAATGGTAGTTCAAGGGGTTATTCTTCCTTGTTACACAAGGAGTGAAAATCAACTGGCCGACATCTTCACTAAGGCAGACAATACCTAAGTTTGTGAGTCCATTCATTCAAAGCTTGGACTCATAGATATCTCAAACTGATCCTCTTCCATGAGGTGTTTAACTCTTTCCCTTGATGTGGTTTTTATCCCAAGAGGTTTTGCCAAGTTAAGATTTTAATGAGGGAATGCTTCATGGTTCCAAGCTTGACCAGAGGTATTGGTCAAGCTTGAGGGGGAGTATTGAGAATAAGAAAGGAGAAATGAGGCTCAGACTAAGTTGACAAGAATATGATAATTCGGAGCAACCAAGAAATGATGGTCCGTAAATGGCATCCGTACAACCGGGCCCACTTCAAGATCAACCAAGTCTTACCTTGCAAGGCAAGGAACCAAACTCGTGTAACCAAACCTTTATGTAGAGACTCAGTTACAAAGTAACCAAGTGGAGAGAACCATTGGAAGGAGGATCACGGGTCTGGTCAAGAAGAGAGAGACGTTGGACGAGCTGCCCCTTTCACCCGGCTGGACGAGCCAACTTTGTCTTCTAGGAGCTCCTTTGTTTAATCTTTTAATTCAAATTGTCTGAACCACTTTTTTCCTATCTAAGGTTGTAATCTGTAGACCAAAATTAAGTAAGCAAAATGGTTTTCGACTCTTCCGATTCTCTCTCGTTTACAAACACTTAAACTCTCTCTCTCTCTTCTCTTTGGCGATTCTTCCTCTGTTCTTCACATGTTCTTCATACCTCTCTCTATTTTATCCGACTATTCTCTACAAAACTGAGAATTAGTACTACTAGGTTTATTACTGGTGTGACTGGGTACTACAAGGACAAAATTTATATAATTTTTATCTGGTTTGCAGGAATGTCAACCACTACCACCTGGTTAATTATACTTCAAGAACACCGAATTCACCAAAACATGTAAGATACAGAGCAGGTGCTATGTGAGCAACACGGTGAAGATCCTAAAGAAGCGTGAGTTTAAGCTTGAAGTGGAGTGGTTCGAAAACCACCCTCAGTTTTTCCATTTTTCCACATGCCCGATGAACCAAATTTGAAGTTGCTGGGTATGTAGATTTTTCTACTGCGCACGATTCCTTTACACCGAGGAAGAGAACACAAATTGGTTTGCGAATGGCGTGTTCATTTGGTATTTAATTAGAGAGCATTCACTCATCTCGGGATTGGACTGCCATGAATATCCGGCTAAGTATGAGAAGATTGGGAGCTTTGCATTTGTAGACAAACATTTTAATTCACATAAGAAGATAACGATGAAATATGTGGAATAGAAGTTGTTGAGTATGAGAGCTTGCGGGAATCGACTAAGGATGGCGGTGATTTACTTTCTAGGCATTATCAAAGAGAAGGGAAAGTATAATGCCCCCTTCAACTCTTTGATATTAAGAGTTGTCAACAATGTGGAGGTTTGTAAAACCTTTCCTTGGGGTCGCTTGACGTTTGATGATGATATCCGGTCCATCAATCACATGATGAAGCATCTCAAGGGGAAACCTAAGAATACTGCCAACTTTCCCGGGTTCATACTTCTTTTGGAGGTAAATTAACTTCTTCATATGATTTTTTTTTTTGTTTTGAGAATCAGCTCTGAGTGCTTTGTTTTGACAATAAGGTCCTGGAATTTGAGTGTATTGCAGCTCTGAATGCACAATTCAGAGAAGGTGTAGATGGATGTTTGAGAAAGTGTCCAAGGATGTGTAAAAGAGGTTCCAAAGTAACATCATGAAGGGTTATCCACTTGAGGAGATGTACAACACACTTGGAGAAACAATGGTATGTGTTGAATATTGCTTTGTTTTGAAGTGAGTGGATACAATATGTGTTTGATTTTATTTTCATGTTATTAACAGTGTTCTGGTTCCTACTGTTGATGAAGAACCTCTCATGGCGCGCATAATGGATGTAGAACCAGACTACAAAAATGAAGGAATAAGCAATTTGTGGAGCACATGACTTACTGTTAAGAATAAGCCTATCTGGTGGCAAAATCTCTATGAGTTAGATGTGGCTGCAAGGGATTTTACTAAGAAGAAAGACAAAAAGAAGCGAGAGAAGAAAGCATCCTCCTCTAATGATGGTTTTGAGGATGTTTTGAAAGGAATGAAGACCGGTTGATGACATATTTGAGTGAAGTGAGTGTGAAGGTGGAAACAATGGACAAGAGGCTTGGTGTCATTGAAAAGAGCCAAATTGTTTTAAAAGGAGGGATACGAGGATGAAAGCAATAGAGAAGAGGCTTGAAAAGATTGAAGATTGCCAATATTACTTAAAAAAAGAAGGCCAAGAAGGTAGAGACAATGGACGGGAGGATTGATGGCATTGATAAAGAAATGAAGGAACTGAAAGAGAAGCAGAACGAGAACAATGAGGGTTTCGACTACCAAGGCATGGATTTGGCTGGGATAAGGGTTGATATTACAAAAATATTGAGGAACCCGAGGTCAGAGACCTCAAGAGACTGATAAAGAGGAAGAAACAAGGGAGGCTGAAATCAAGATAGATGAGAAAGATAGTGAAGAAGAGGTTCAGAAGAAAGATAAAGATTTTGAGGAAGATAAAGAACCTGAAGCTGAGGCTGAATCTGGGGAAGAAAAAGAACCTGAAGCGGAGACTCAAGCTGAAGATGTTAAAAAAAGAAGGTGAAGAAGAGTTGTAAGTGAGGCTCGGGTTGAGGCAGAAACCGAAGCTCCAGCTGAGGTTGAAACCGAAGCTCCATCTGAGGTTGAAAACGAAGCTCCAACTGAAGTTGAAAAAGAGGTTCAAAAAGAGGATGAAGCTGAAGTTAACAAAGAGGCAGCAATTGAGGTGGGAGAAGATGTTGAAAAAGAGTTTGGAGAAGATGTTGTTGGTCTGTAAAACCTGAATGTTATATCTCTTATGTAAGATGCTTTGTGTTGTATGATTGTCTTGCAGCAGGTTTGAACCAATATAGTACAAGATAATCTAAGTCTTAAGAAAACAAATTTGTACTACTAGGTCTTTTAAGTTTTACTAAGACCAAAACATCGTCAAGACTTTGAGAAAAAAAAAACTTATGACAAATGTCTAAAACGTGTAACACATTGTCAACACTTTGTAAAAACAAAACCTTATGACACATGTCTAAAATATATAACAGTAAAATATTAAATAAACATGTTTGAATATTAAAGTAATATTAATCTTACTCTTAGTAGTACTCAAGGTAGTAGTAATATTTCTTTCTTCACAGTAATACTTTTTCACGTTTCCAATTTTTTTAGTAATACAACCTGATAAAATTAAAATTATTAGTAATACTTATGTATTTAGACAGTTTTAGATTGTATAAAATACATTGGAAGAATTTGTTTTCTGAAAATATGTATTTTCGGAAATTCATCTCATTATGACCTTCCCATCAAGACATTAGTATGGAAGTATAAGGATGTTTTCTATGGAAATGAGAAGTTTTCTACAAACATGAGAACTTAAAAGTATTTTATGTCTAATCTAACAAATAAACACATATATAGACATATAATCACATAATATATAAGATACGTCTTCTAAAAGTAAATAATAAGACAAAAATTAAGGTTCTTAGAAACGTGCATAATACATTGTAATTCAAAGTATTTTAAGGTAGTTCAAGATAGTACAAGGTAGTACCTAGCAGTCCATATTACACATAGTAGTTCAAGTACTACCTAGTAGTCCATATTATACATAGTAGTTCAAGTAATACCTAGTAGTCCATATTACACATAGTAGTACAACTCGTACCTAATAGTTCAGGGTTACCTACTAGTTCAAAGCACAAGAGTCCCATGTTACTCGGTGGTGGCAGAAGTACTTCGACATTCAAAATACTCATACAACGCCCGCCTCTCCTTCCCTTCCTCGACCTCTTCGTCGTCCATGAGATTCTCCCGTTGATGGAAACCTTTGCTTTTGAGTGGGTCCTTTCTTTGTTTCATATACCGGGGAAAGAACTTAATTGCTCGAATTTCATCTGGTATAACTCATTCAGACATATCAGCGAACATGATAAACCGTTCTATAGTATGCCAATGCCCCAAAGCTCCACCAAATAGTATTTCGAACAACACTCTTTTAGATGGAGGTCCCTTCCTACGCTCAAGAACTTAGCAGCAGATATTGCATGAACACATGAGATTTTGTCTATATCAAAGCACCTGCAGCTGTACATTTTCTGGCCAAATCAACCGTGTAAACCTTTCCCTCACTGCCATTGGACATTGTATTCAGGATGGAAGCTCTTTATCTCAGTAACATCTAAACACCTTGTTACCAAGAATCTTTTGGACACTTCTTTTTCAACTATATGCACAACCTTCTTTGTGACTGGTATTTCAGCTGCCTCTTCCTATGTTTTTTAAACCATTCAACCATTTTCTTGATGATAACATTATCATCGGGAGCAAGAAGAAGTATCTCCGCACTTCTCTAAGAACACCATTAATTGATTCTGCTGCATTGGTTGTGTCCACATTGTATTTGTCTCCTTCAAAGTAACATCTTCCCATTTTCCCACTTCAACATTTCTCCAAATACAATGCTGCAGAAGGATACTTTTTGGAAAAAGCACTATAGAGATCATCGAACTCAGCGACTGTATAAGCATGTGCACACTCTCTAAACTTGATTACGAAAACGTCTCTGTGGTTGAAAACATGTCCTTTGAAATTTTGAGACAAATTCCATATACAATACCCATGTGTGGCCGTTGGGAACACCTCACGTATTCACTTAATCAAGCTTTCATTTCTATCCGAAAGAAACCCAGACCGGTTTCATTTGATATCACTGACTTCAACTTATTCCATAAACCACGTCAGGCTATCATCTTTCTCACCATCAACTATACCAAATGCAACAGGATAGTGGTGATGATCAGGATCCTAAGCCGCCGCAACAAGCATAACTCCACCATAAACATGCTTAAAGATGTGTCCCATCACAATAATAACTTCATCATCGCTGCGAACTTCTTCTATGGAAGCTCCAAATGCAAAATAGATACCTAAATATTTTCGCCGCATCGACTTCAACATAACTTACTGAGTATGTATTCTTCCAACCAAAGCATGTACATATAAAGAGTGGAATCATAGAAAAACTCTCTTCTGGAGTACCTAAGCACTTCATTAGCAGCCATCCTTTTTCCCTCCATGCTGTGGCAATATGATACATTAACACCAACCTTGTGCGTAACCATACTGATAAGATCATTTGGAGTTGGTAAGTCATATCTACTAGGATATTCTTCACCCAAACAGATGCAAACAACTTGTGGTGTGACTCTCGTTCTATTTCTTAGGGTACTTTAGTTACAACCGAGCATGTATGAGACTTTATATAAGTTCTAGCCGTCCAAATATCTGAATTCTTAAGCTTTGCTACTGGCAAATACCACTTGTAACCTTCTTTGGCTCCTCGACATTTTGCCACAAATCTCACAGTATCAGACTTAATTGTTTAATACTCAAAACCATTCTTATGTGCACCCCTCTGAACTAGAACTTGTATGGCTTCCTTAGTTCTGAATTATTGCCCTTAACCAAATCGATACCACCATCCCATTCTTCATATACTACTGCCGTGGCTTCAATTCCCGGTCTTGCGGCTTCAACTTCGCTCTTACTTATATTCCTTCATACCCATGCACAAAATTCTCATGCATCTCAACGTGTTATGTTCTTCGGTTGTGTAGAGAGTGACTGATATACAATGGATTTTACCTATTTTACCTATGATATATAGAGATATATTTAGAGTCTTTTATATGCATTTGGTATTCTCTTAGAGTATTTACAGGTCTAGGTACTTATTGGAAGCAATTGGAGCTTTTAGTCTATTTTGGAGCAATTAGGATTGCCCAGCAGAAACTCAGAGTCGAAGCCAGATTTTTGAATGGACCATCGATTTACGTCACACACTGTTGCGTCAATCGACGGTGAAGTCGGCAGAAAGATTGAGATATTACAAGTTTTACCCATAAGTTTTCATTAAGACAAGTCCCTGGCCGAAATTTAGACCTATTTATTAGGGTTTCTATCTTTGTTAAGCCCTAAGCTGTTAAGCCCTATGCTGAGTAGCCGCAGAGTTACACCAGAGTTTTAGAGTTGAAACACATTGATTGGAGAGAAAGATATGATCATCATTACAGAGAAGATCTTGAACTCCTTATCTTTTAACTCAGTTTATTCTATGCAATTTATTCAGAAATTAATTCATTTTCTTTATTGTTATGTCTAAGTAGTTCTCTATTAGATTTAGGGTTATTCAATGGTAGTAATATATTTTGATTTATAGAAAATTTTAGGGTAATCTTCTTGGTTCTTTGTAATGCTGGCTTATTTCTTTATCAGAGTTTCAGTCATTACAAACTTGGTAGGGGCGTCTTGAAGGCGGTAATATACATGTTCCTATATCAGGCTCTGGACGAAAGTAGTGGAAATCTTTGGACAGGTTGAAATTCTTTTTGGAGCACTGCACCATAGGTTATTTCGATATCAAATCTCATGTACTTATTTATTACTTTGTGTGTTACGTAGGTTGTCGGATGGGAAGAACAAGGTTGTGGTAGAATTTTATATGAGGCCTGTTCTTGAATCACATTTGTGTTGTCTCGATTTTCAGAAGATCTTAAGACTTCAACTCCTGATTCTACTTCGCAACAGATTTTGGAGCATGCTAACATGTCCCGCATAGTTGATCATTATGTCTTTTTTGGCTTCTTCTGGGTCAAGTTTGCTTCTGGTTATTCACACATGTTAGCAGCTGCCTGTGAAGCTTGTAGAGAAATATGGATTTATCATAGATACTTCAGAAACATTCTACAAGATTGGCAATGCCTACATATTTCCTCTGGATCCTTAAACAGCCATCGCCTCTCTCTGCTTGACCAGAGGAACAGTGAGTGGGTTCCATTTATCTGAGAAACTTGTCGATGCAGTGACAATAACATATCTCCATTCATGCCTTCTTTGGCAACAATAGCCCAATGTTGGAAAGCTAAATGGGAGAAACTTGTCGATACATTGACAAGAAATTTTTAGGGTAACCTTCTTGGTTCTTTGTTGGTTCTTTATCACCTCAATCTTAGAAATTAGGTTCTATAGCGCATGCGAGAGCATGGTTACAAACTGGAATCTATCTTAAACAATCTAAATAACTGTAACATACGAAGGTTGAACTAGAAGTTTGAGAATAAATTGAACCGTGAAACCAATACTGTTTAGAATGAGCATCGATTGAATGCCATTTTACCTGCCATCGATCGACGCTCAGCCCAGATGCGCGAGAGTGATCTCTAAACCCTAGGTTTGAATTCAGAACGATGCTTAATATAACCTAGCAATCTATTAGTTTGCATTATCTAAACATACTTGAGAATTCCCCTAAGTCCAATCTCTTATTTAATCCTCACAAAACCAAATCAATCTTGAAATTGCTTTATTGTTATTGTTATAATTCATCTAGCTTAATTCGAAAAAATAAGTCTATTGTGCAATTTTAGAGTCTCTGTGGATTCGATCTCTAAGTACTAAACCGAACCTCTTAATTGAGAGAGTAAATGGGAATATATGGTTAATTTGAAAGTGAAATAAAAACTACACATCAAATTTGGCGCCGTTGCCGGGGACTCTTTCTTATTGCCATTAGATTTCATTTAGAAATTGT
The DNA here is from genome assembly GCA_905132765.1 of Moricandia arvensis. Classification (NCBI taxonomy): domain Eukaryota; kingdom Viridiplantae; phylum Streptophyta; class Magnoliopsida; order Brassicales; family Brassicaceae; genus Moricandia; species Moricandia arvensis. Next base: position 3,671 of record CAJHQP010004324.1, on the reverse strand, counting down.
CTAGATTTTTACTTTACTGTTTGTTAATTTATTCTTTCCCTAAATCATATGAACAAGTACTTAAAGGAGAGAATATGGGTTTTGGACAACAACCATCGACGAATGATCGTATCTCGAATCGATCGACGTTAGTCCACTGCTGTTGGGCGACACTCTTCCATTGCCATCGACCGATACCGATCAGCCGGAAGCAGGTAAGTACACCTTCACTGATTCTGAAAATAAGAAAAGTAGTCTTGATATAACCAATGAACAATAAAAACAACGGAGCAAGCCAACTAATTACTCATCAGGGAGCTGCAATCCCCAAATCACTAAATCTCCAATGAATGAGGTAAAGCAAGAATTGCCAATGCTCGAATACCTAAATCCCAGCAGAACCTATTTCTAATAGGTCTGCGATTCGATTATCCGATAACCATGCTGGGAAACTCTGAACTTGATATCGTTTTCCTAATTATGGCTCCGAAAAAATCAGTTCAATGGTTTTTCCACTGAACACCCGAACGATCACATCAAGATGCTAGAAGACATGGTGAGCGACGATTTCAATGGCTGCAAACTTTTTCCTTTTCCCTAGAAGGTGACGCCAGGAGGCGGCTGAACCAGCTACCACCAGAATTCCTGACTTGTTGGTTAGATATTAGAAGTGCCTTCATCAACCACTTCTTTGACGAGGGAGATACTGGGAAGCAAGAAGGAAAATATCCACTTTCTTTCAAGGTAGCCGCAAATATTTTAAAAACTTCCTCGATAAGGTTCAAAAGCTACCAATTCGTGCCCACACCATGGATTCTTAGAACCCTAACTCATCAACACTTCTATAGAGGGCTAAACCTAGACTATCAATCCATCCTTGATACAGCCAGCAATGGGAGCTTCGGCACCGATCCCTGCAATCGCTAAAAAACTTATAAACAAACATAGCTTTAAGTAGAGCTTTCGAAAAGAGAGGACACCGAAAAGAAGGATCCACCATTGTTCGCAGAGGAGAAACACTCGATCCGAGTTAGAAAAACTCTGGCATCAGTTGCAAACCTTCTTCACAAAAATACCTTATCTCAACATTATGGTGAGGACGATGCTGCCCCTTTCCAACTTCGAAAAACCAAGTTGAGTTTTCTGATGTGATGAACCTGAACGATCAACAATTTAGGGATAGCACTGGCAATTTCACGAGCGACTACAACACTAATGTGAACAGATACTAAAGAAGTTGGAAGTCAAAAATGAATGAAGTCTTCACTGGAAACTGTAGAATAGCTGCTGACCACAATGAAAAATTAGACCTGATATACTCAGAAATTACAGAAAAGTTTGACACTCTGAGCGAACACATTAAGAGAATCGACAACCAAGTAGCAAGCAACGCTATGTCCATCAGGGTAGAGGATGGACTCTTACCTGGTTAACAGATGCTAACCCCAGGAGTCATTGCAGTGTCATAGCTTTACGAAGCCGTCGACAACTTACCCCTGGAATTAAAGAGAGAATCACCATCGATGAATTCGAGAAAATCTTGACAGATGAAAAGAAAAACCACATCCCATCCTGCTCAAAATTTACGAGAAAGATCCCGAAATCCTTCCTGAAACTGAAGCTTTAGGCAAAATGACGAACTTGAAGAATCAATTATCGAACCTAAGGGAAATAACATAGACGTGAGAGACATCAATCAACACCCCGTACTAGACATCGATCGACATCCCTTACGAAAATTGATTGTCGCCTTGAGAATGAATCAATCGACGCTCTGATCCAGAATCAACCTAAACGGTTTAAGACAAGGATCTACCAAGCGAAAGCCCATTTTCCTTCCGAAAAATGCTAAGCAGAAGAAGAAGCAGCTAAAAAAAAGCAATATGCAAGAAAGAGTTTGACAAGTAAACATTGAGATGCCATTAAGCGATGCCATTCACATCTTGCATGCTATTAAGCAATACGTGAAAGATGCAACATCACAAGGATTCCATGAATCGGAACACTTCATGATGATGGTGTCTGAAGAGATGAGCAAAATTATTTAAGGGAAAACTCCAATTAACCTCCCTGATCCCGGTAGTTTCGTTTGGACTGTACTATTAGCAATGAGAGATTTCAAGATCCCTCTGCGATTTAGGCTCTAGTGTCACCTGGTTTCTTATTTCGTCACAGTCGCTCTTGGCTAACACAGTTTCAATCTATCAGGGTCACACTCGTTTTAGCTGAAATGATCCACTAGAATCCCGGAAGGTGTACTTGAGGACGTACCCGTACGTAGTCATAACTGCGATATACCTGCAGATTTGATATTGCTTAAATGCACGAGGAGAACCTCGAAATCCCATTATCTTAGGAAGATCTTTCCTGGCCACTGCCTGGGCGATAATTGATGTCAGAGAAGGGCATACATGCCTCAACATAGGGAAGATACCGATGGTCTTCGACAAGGAAAGGATTGTAAAACAACCTTTGATCGACGGTCAACCTACCATATTGATTAACTTTTCGATCTAGCTGAAAACTCATTCATAGACATATACTCGAGCGACCTCTAGAGAAAGCAAGCACGTCTCCTTACGGCGACATTTCTGCGTTAGAAGATCTCACTGAAGAGAATGCAAGGTTAATGGACGCCACAGAAGAAATCTTCAATGTCGATCTTGACAAAACCGATCCATCAACCCCTGGTCGATCAACACCCCAATATCACCATCGATCGACATGTCCTGCGACCAACGACTAGAGCAAAAAAAAGCACCCCAAATCGAGCTCAAACCACTTCCAGCTGGTCTTAAATATGCTTTCCTTTACGAAAATTCTATCTTGTATCATAAATGCCAACTTGAGTAGCGGAGAACAAGCACTGCTGCTGAATAAACTCGGAAGCACGCAAGGCTCTCGGTTATTTGTTAGATGACATCCCTGGAATTTCCCTTGCTTTATGCATGCATAGGATACACCTCGATGATGAATCAAAATCTTCCATCGAGCATCAGAGAAGATTGAACCCTAATCTGAAGGAAGTAGTTAAGAAGGAAATCATGAAACTTCTAGAAGCATGCATTCATTTATCCGATCTCAGACAGCAACTGGGTCAGCCGGTTCATGTTGTTCCCAAAGTAAGGAGGAATTATTGTAGTAAAGAAAGATAAGATGAATTAATTCCTACTAGAACTGTCATTGGACACAGAATGTGTATCGATTACCGAAAACTAAATGCTTCACATGAAAATGATCATTTCCCTTTACCCTTTATCGATCAGATGTTAGAAAGGCTCGCAAGCCACAAATGTTATTCTTTTCTGATGGATATTCGGATTCTTCAGATCCCCATACATCCGGATGACCAAGAAAGACCACATTCACTTGTCTCTATGGAGCATTAGCATATCACAGGATGCCATTCGACTCTGTTACGCCCCTGCGACTTTTCAACGATGCATGATGTCAATATTCACCGATGATCGAGGACTTCATGGAAGTTTTCATGGATGACTTCTACAGTTTATGGTCCGAATTTCAAATCATGTCTCGATAACCTGTGTAAGGTGTTTAGCTAGATGCAAAGAGAAAAATCTGGTGTTGAACTGGGAAATGCCATTTCATGGTTAAGAGAGGGATTGTCTTGGGACACAAGGTTCAGCAGCCGAATGAGGTGGACAAGAAAGATTGACGTAATGACAACTGCA
>CAJHQP010004323.1:0-56762 GCA_905132765.1 Moricandia arvensis | reverse complement strand
CTCGACGCGTCTGATCTCAGATTCGCCGTGTGAGACCGAACTCTTTCCAACCATCAGTGAGTCTCAACTTGGAGAAGAAAGCTACAGGAATGGTCTGAAGCAAATACCAAATCAAGAGTGAGAGAAACGGAGACATGTATAGAAAATGCACATGTGACAGAGAGAAAGAGTACCAAGTGGGTGTGGAAGCCAGGAAGAAGAGGCTGAAAGAAATGTTTATCCGCCATTCTCAGTAACACTACAAACGGAATATGAAGAGTCCTTAACCAAACCCTAGAGTACAATAAGCTTTAAAACCCTAATCAGATAAAGATGTCGTCGTCTTCTCCTTTTTCTAGCTCGTCTTCAAGTGTCGGAAAACTTTAATTCATTTTTTCTAGGATTTTATGAAAACTAAGATCTTTGTATCTTGTAAATTTTCAAAACATTTTATTCCAATCTACTTTTGGGCTTATTGGGCTTATGAAGTTTCTTATCTTGTAACTAACATTATGCCTGGAGTTTGGAGACATTTGACTCAAAATTTTGAGAAATCAAAAACACTGCTCCCCTCCGTTTTTTAACTAGGAGTTTTAGGAGGAGTTATTGGTTCATGTACTTTAAAGTATTTAGAAATCCATATAATATTTACAAATCAATGTAAAATATATTGATTTTCAAATCTAATATATAAATTTGTATTTGTATTTACAAATCCGGAGGTTTTCCCTCGGATTTGAGTCTTTGTATTTTTAACAAAGAAATCCATGCAAATCCGTTATGAAATCAAATCCATTAGTAAATTCGGATGATTGAATAACACCTGATTTAAATTAAGATTTATAAATCATGAAACCAATAACACATGATTTCAATATGAATTTTAAAATCATAGAACCAATAACACTTGATTTAGTTTAGATTTCCAAATCCATTAAAATGCAAGAACCAATAACCCCCACTTAGAATTATGCACATCCTCTTTACTATTAAATGAGAAGTACATTTGACACATGACGCTCACAGAGCCCTTCTCAGCCGAAATAACGCGATTCTATTGGTTGATTTTTTGGAAATTCATTTTTGATTTATTTTTCTCATCGACATAACAAAAAAGGGAAGCCCTATAAATACTAACCTTATTTTGTTTAATGCATTGAATACTTACTAAAAAAAATAAGACAGATTGAAGGAGTAGGAAAGTAATTAATATTACTTGCGCAAGAATATTTATATGTTTAATGCATTGAATACTTACTAAAAAAATAAGATCGATTGAAGGAGTAGGAAAATAATTAATATTACTTGCGCAAGAATATTTATATGTTTAATACATTGAATACTTACTAAAAAAATAAGACCGATTGAAGGAGTAGGAAAGTAATTAATATTACTTGCGCAAGAATATTAATTAATACATGTATTTACTACTATCATTTACTAAAAGTACGGTAAATCATATTGATTACTTGCGCAAGAATATTAATTAATACATAATTTACTACTATCCCTTACTAAAAATACGGTAAATCATATTGATTACTTGCGCAAGTTAAAATCGTATCATATGCATTTAATTTTCTTCTAAAAAAATTAACTATCTTTACTTAAACGATTCCATAATTTATTTTATGAATATTTGCTTGGCGTCGTTACAAACCTATATGATTCACTTCATATATATAGAGGTCAATGTCGAAGGATTAAATCATAACAAAGGTGAGTCTTTTTTTTTCTTTGCGTGGCTTATTTAGTTATGTTTACTTGTTTCTGAAGTTTTAGACATGTGTGTTACAGGGGAATGACAGAGGAGAATGGCTTAAGAACTTGAAGTATGGAGTGTTTGGATTAGGAAACAGACAATATGAACATTTTAATAAGGTTTTTAAAATGAAAATTTTTTTTTCACGCTTACTCCAGTTTCCTTGGCTAATATTCGAATTGTTTTGTAAATATGTGTTGCAGGTTGCCAAAGTTGTAGATGACGTCCTTGTAGAACAAAGTTTGTTTGTTTCTTTATTTCATTATTCATCTTGATGTGTTTGTATTATAGTTTTCTGACTTGTTGAGTTGTTTGTACAGGTGTGCAGCGTCTTGTACGTTAAGTAAATTTTATATTATTTACGTTAAGTAAATTTTATATCATTTACGTTAAGTAAATTTTATCTTATTTACGTTAAGTAAATTTTATATATATTTAAAATTTATAATAATTTTGATCATTGTTTTGATCAAAATCCAAAGAAAACTCAAGATTGATTTATAAAGAAAGAATAACATGCACTCAAAATTATAAAGAAAATAGAAAACAAAAAGAGAAAGTACAATATATGAATTGTGAGATATATAGTATTTATGTCAAATACGTAAATAATAAGTTTGATTTTTTTTTATCATATTAAAGATTAGATCAACTAAAATATTTAGAATTCTATCATAATCTTTATTTTTACTTATTTAACTAAATTGAAATAATATTATTAATTCGAATTGATGATTCTTTGTTTAAATTGAAATAATATTATTAATTCTATCAAACTGTATTTCGAATATTTATATGTTTAATGCATTGAATACTTACTAAAAAAATAATACCGATTGAAGGAGTATGAAAGTAATTAATATTACTTGCGCAAGAATATTTATATGTTCAATGCATTGAATATTTATATGTTCAATGCATTGAATACTTACTAAATAAATAAGACAGATTGAAGGAGTAGGAAAGTAATTAATATTACTTGCGCAAGAATATTAATTAATACACGTATTTACTACTATCCCTTACTAAAAATACGGTAAATCATATTGATTACTTTCGGAAGAATATTAATTAATACGGTAAATCATATTGATTACTTGCGCAAATTAGAATCATATCATATGCATTTAATTTTCTTCCAAAAAAAATTAACTATCTTTAATTAAACGGTTTCATAATTTATTTTATGAATATTTCCTTGTCGTCGTTACAAACCTATATGATTCACTTCATATATACAGATGTCAATGTCGAAGGAATAAATCATATCATGATTTTTAGGGTTTCTCGCCGTAGTTAGTCTTTTTGTTGTAAGTATGTCCGCATTTAACTTGCTTAGATTTTAATAATTGTGGTTCTTTTTTGTTGTAAGTATGTCCGCACAGGGTGGCGATGGAGGAGATTATTGGGACGACGGTAACTCTTTCAACCGTATTGAAAAGATATACATTGGACTAACCGAAAATGCTATAGGGTTTGTCAAGTTTATGTATGCCCAAAACGGTCGTGTAGTCTTCGGTGATGACCATGGGAGCAAGACCATATTTGATGTCCAAGAGGTCACTGATTCACTTCTTAATAATTTACAGCTATAGATAAGATATAGTTAACTAATTATTATCTTTCTCTTTTTTCAGTTCAGGCTAAGTGATCCTGCAGAATATCTCATATCAGTGGAGGGTGACTACGATGATAAATCCGGAGTTATAACCATGCTTAGGTTCATTACCAACAAAAACTACTCTAATGTTTTTGGATTCGGTACAGTACCAAACTTCATACTCCACAAAGATGGACATAAGATCGTTGGGTTTCATGGAAAATCCAACAACATGCTTCATCAAATTGGGGTCCATGTTCTTCCCATTCCATGACAAGAGTGCTCATTGATTTGTCATAAACGTTTGGTTTTGAAAACAATAATTAGTCTAAAATTAAAATAAGAGGAAACTTCCAATCACAGATGTCTTCATTGTTTCGGTCGATCTAAAAACATTTTATTGGTAATATTTTATGAAAAATATGTCAATGATTTAGTATTAATACTTTAATATGATTAATTTATATAACTAATATTTTTGTAAAAGGTTTGAATTATTTATAAAGAGACAAACAACTTCAAAATTTCTAATAATTTTTAAAATGAGAATACCTTTTCATACTCTTCCTATTTAATTTATTTGTTTTAATAATGATATCCCTCTATATATTAAAGAAGAATCTCTCCTAAGATTTTGCCTTCACTTTTTGAAGTTATTTACATTGTATGCCACTGCCTTTTCAGATTTTTTTTTAATATTTTTGCCAACTATATTTTCGGCCAATAAGAATTCAAAGCAATTCTGATTTTATGATTATTAATTTTCCATTTAACCATATGAATTTAAAGAAATTATAAGGAAAAAAACATAGTTAATACGATTATCTAAAATATGGTAACTGAATTTGCCTAATTTAAGGAGTAGTAACTATATGATATTTTAGAAATTATCGTGAGATACGATTCTAAGGAGTATGCCGCAAGTTTTTGAAAACCCTATGTCTCAACGTGTATCCTTATTCTTATTATAATAAGCTTCATTTCTTCCTAAACAAACCACTATCATAAAACAATATATGGCTTCTAATACACAAATCACAAAATCTGTGGCTTCTATTATAAATTAGTACGATGATTAAGGATTTGAAACCTTTGAAACAACACACTTCGTTATCCGGCGAACCCATGGAAATCAGCTGATGAAAATGAGAACTATATGAATATTTTTCACAAAATAAAATTTAGCTCAAATAAAAAATTAATACAGTAGAATTATATAAACAAATTTTAATTTTAAATTATATCATGATTGATTTATAACTTTTTAAAAATGTACAATAATATTTTTAAACATAAAAAACCAATAAAACTATATACGTATTACATAATAAAATATTTAAACATATATTCTTATAACTAAAATTTATTTATCATTTTAAAATGACATTTTTAAAATAGAAAAATCTTGCACTTTTAAACATGTTTTTCTGTTTAAACTTATGTTCCAGTATCTTACACGTTTTTGTCACTAAAGAAAAGGATTTACATATGTTTTCAGGTGAAGAGAAGGTTTACCTTAGCTCTGACAGTATTATTCCATCCGATGTTGACGTAGAAGAAAATGTAGTATATCCTGCAGAGTTTTTGAACAGTGTTAAAGTGGTTGAACTGCCTAGACATAATTTGAAGCTCAAGGTTGTTGCTCCTATTATGTGTCTCCGTAACGTGGATCTTGCAGATGGTTTATGCAATGGTACTAGGCTAATTGTTACTCAGTTACTGCCCCATGTGCTAGAAGCTAGAATTAAAACCGGAAACAATATTACTAGAGACAAGGTCTGGATTCCTAGAATGTTTGTCACACCACCTGACACAAAGTTTCCTTTCAGAATGCGTCGAAGACAGTTTCCCATTACATTGGCTTTCACGATGACCATCAACAAAAGTCAAGGTCAAACACTAGAAAGCGTTGGTTTGTTTCTGCCTAGGCCAGAGTTCTCTCATTGTCAGCTCTACGTCGCACTTTCAAGAGTTAAATCGAGATCGAGATTAAAAATCCTAATAACTGGTAAAGAAAGGAAGCTGGAGACAAAAACTTTGAATGTTGTCTACAAACAAGTTTTTCCGAATATTTCGTAGCCAAGGGTACTTAATTGTACCTTTAATTTTTTCCAATAAATTAAGGAAAATATAGAAACTGTTACAATTATTTATCTTTTCGATTTCTCAGATGGGTAGTGATGAGTAATAAAATTACATCTTAAACACACATATTAGGATTTTTAATAATGTTGCAATTATACATACACACAATATGTTGCACTCTGATACTGAAGATACTTTGTTCCATCACGTCCATGTAAAATATAGAGTACCAACATTTGCATGTGTCGTTGCTTTACCCCAAACATAATGGTTTATGATATAAAATTCGTGTCTGCCAAAACCCAACCACTATTAAGCCCATAACTGAATCTGTTCATGTCCGCACAGGGTGCGGGCCGGCCACCTAGTGTATAAAGAAAAGAGATAATTTGTTGAATATACCTAAAACAAGTCAAAATTAGGTAAATATACATTCACATTCGAAAACCTAGATTTCCTGTAGCAAAATGGTGTGTTCACCCGAAAATATTCTTGATCAAAAGCCACGTAATAAGAGAGATGGTGAAAACTAAATCTCCTTAGATATGATCTAGGATAGAGTAGGTTTCTGTTCATTTTGTAGGACACCAGTAGAGAATTTGTAAACTATACATTTCAATTACATTTCACGTATATCGACGGATGAAGTTTTGAAATTTATAATAGTATGATATATGATAATTAGTACATTAGACGATGACTAGAAAAATAGAGAGTCTTCATATTGAAGAAGAAGATAAAATTGACGATAAGTTATAAAGTAACGGTTAATATATTGTGTTACAGATATCTAATATATTTTAACAGTTAACTTTCTAGTTGATTGATGTTGAACATCTTAGTCATGCTACCATTTTGGTTAACGAGATAACAATATATGTTATATGCTAAATTTGAGTAGTTTAAGCAGTAACTCATTATGTTAGCTGAAAGTAGTTTGTGGCTTTTTACATATAATATGTACACTTAAGTGTAAAACATTACATTAGAATCACATAACATATTTAATTCCACTTTATGAACATAAGGTCTTAAGAATCTGGTTGAGAAGAATACATATAGGTGAGTAAGTACTAGATTAGGTGTTATGTCACATGTTAGAATATCAAAAATAGATGAATAAACATTATGTTAGGTGTTATGCAATATATTAGGGTTTACAGAACAAAATGGTCTTCGAACTACAAACATAAGGTTAAAATATCCAGTTGCCTTGAGTATGCCGATGGCATTTGATTATTCGGAGAGGTTACCCCTCTATTTATTTTCATGAGAGAAGGTAATAAATCGATGGGAATTTGGCCCTCACGAAACATGTCCTTCTGGAAACCACGACGGTCAAACAGATAAGTTAGACCATGTTGTCCAAGAGTTCATCATCTACCAATCAAAGTTCGTTTTTGCTGTAGTTGACACAGACTCGTCACCTATGATGCACTTTACCTCAACCTAATGTTCATGAAAAATATGAAGTGATTATTCCTTTGAAATAAAAATAGCAAGTAATAATACACATTGACATATTATCCATTCACCTCCTAACAATCTATGAAAATAACATGTCCATAAGCATTAATTATAGATACTAAGATATAAATTGACATTTACGAAGAATTTTATAAGTTAATATAAATTATTATTAGGTGAGTTAAATAATAACATAAGATTAGAGCAACAAATCATATGCCATCCATTTAGACTAATTTTAATATTAACATACAGCAATAACTATTAACAACTAACTTTTTACTTATCATGTATTGGTTCTAACAAACAAATCTAGATGGAAAAACTATTACAAATCAGTTTCTGTGAAACATCAATACCTTAACACATTGTTCGGTTCTTTAGCAAAGAAATGATTGTAATCATGTTTTCTTACACTAATCCAAGATAAGAATTATATTTTAGTCAATAATAATTGTAAATTTGAAAAAAAAGTTGGACTTTTACCTTATGAGACAGTTGCATCAAATAGGAAGGATATGAGAAACAGATCCAGTAAGGTTGATGGCAAACACGATCTGAATAGTTGTGATTTTGTTGCAGATTATGATGGTGGTGAAAGGAGTCGTCGTAAGTTTATTGATCCACTGTCTATGGTGTCTACCTCTCTTTTGTTGTCGATGTTGTTGTTGAATCAAAAAATTAAAAGAAGAGATGTTTAGATAGTTCCAAGATTTCAAATCGTAGAACGTTTTCCTTGTAGATGAGTATGATAAACAAGAACTGACAACAAATCTTAGCCCAAATACTTAGGTATATAGCTTAGTAGGGGTAATGTTGGGTTATTGGAAATATAACAGTGTTTGTAATAGTGAAATAGTATCTACCTAATATTGGCTTTTTCCAGGTATATGGAACCTAAATTCTCTAAAGAAAATGTTTACTTTTTATATTTTAAATAAAACATTATTGATTATTTATTTAAACACAATTTGATCAATAAAAGGCAGAATACAAATAGTCATTTACCACAAAATTTTATTAAATCTATTATATTATGTGAATCAAATTTTTGCATTCAAACCTCACGTTGAAAATTAAATATATCGTTTATATCTTTAATGAATAATAAAACTTGTTAATATGTAATTAATCGATAATAAAACCGAACTTATAATTATCAAAATCTAAAAATAGTTTATATTATATAATCCAAACAATTATTTTATATAATAATTTTTTAATAAATATAAATTCATATATGTATTATCATTAATTTGAGAACTATTACTATCTAAAAATAATTTATATTATGTTACAAAGTCTTTATTAACGTTAACGAATCATCAGATTTGTTAATATATAATAAACCATAAATATAACGAATTTCCTTAGTTTGCTAATTAGTATTATAACAAAATAGTTTATATTGTATTATCCTAAAAACTATTTTACATCAAAAATCTTTCTTTTAGTCCATACATATATATTTTGTATATAATTTTAGGTATATATGAGTGTTTTCAAATTTAATTTATGCAATAAAAATAGTTTTAATATACTAAAAACTTCCCAATATAAAAATTTAATATTTTATTTATTACTAAATATTTTAGTGTATAAATGTTTTCAAGTTGATTTTACGTAAAAAAATTATTTATACCATGATGAAAACTTTGTATATATAAAAAATTGCTGTTTTATTTATTGTTAAATATTTTGAACATGTAGATAATAACTTCTTTTAATAGTATTTGAATTGATTATATATATATTTATAAATATTATTATTCGGTCCGTAAGTGCGGACAAAACACTTAGTTTTACATTGAAAAGTAAAAACTTTATTTAATATGGAATGAATTCATTATTCTTTCTAAAACTTCTTTTCATAAAAAAGGGATGGAGTATATTTCTCGGTTAATGTTTTCTTGAGAATCTAGTGTGGAGGTATTGGTGCTCTAATCGGTGTTATAAGAGAGATGCTCATTGGTTTGTGGTAGGGAGATTAAGAGGTCTTAGAGTACCCTTATCCCGTAGAAAAATAGGGTCTCTTAAGACTTTTTGTGGTTTGGACCCCACAAAAAGTATAATAGACAGTTTTTCCAAACCTAAAATAAGAAACGGTTTTGGAGGATTTTTTGCACTGTTTGCAAGGATAGAAGTTTTTGGAATGATTTGATTGATATGGTGTATCTAGAAATGATTAGTTATGAAGCTATGATCATCGTCCAATAAAAGATAACCAAGCTTGGCATGACTTAATCCATTTTAATTCGTCTTGGCAACTTAACAAAAAGCTTAAACATTACACTCAGACACTGTTTCATCTGGTCTCTTGCTTCACCTTAGAGCAGAACTTAAGGATACAACTTTTGTCTCCATCCCAAATCAGCTTTAACATGATCGATTCACCTATCTCCACACAGTTGGCTTTGAAGAACCCTTTCCAACCCCCTACCAATCTTATTCTGTCACTTTTCTTCTCAGACCGTATATTCGTAGACCACTTCACACCGTTTTTGTCCAACATAGTCATATTAGTTAGCTCGTTGATGCCATGCCTCCTGGTGAACTTTACAGGAAGATACTGCAAAAAAACTTCCAAAATAAAAAAGGATTCAAGACTCAAATAGAATTTAATCTGCATGCAGATGGAACTTACCAGTCTAGATTTTTTGAGGTCGTAAGGTTTGAGAGTTAAGGTCACAAATAGGTTTTGGTATGGTGAAGATGATGCTTTCCATGTAGAATAAGTCTTCTTGAAGCTTTTCTCATCTTGGTTGCTCTCTTCATCGCTGTCGGATTCTATTTCATCATCTTGAGACTCTGTGGAGGAGGGAGACATACGTAGAACGAGAGATCCTCCTCTTTGGTTCAGTTTGAAAGTGAAGAAACTTCCAGCTCTAAGTCCATTGACCCTACAGAAGCGTCTCCAACCTCGTGTGATATACATAGTTCCACATGAACTCTTTCGTTTCAAAATTAGAGTCCATGATTTACCCTTTTCATTTATCAGAACAATCTCTCCACATCTTGTCTCTAGACCATTTGCCCTTACAAAACTCTTTGGAATATTCTGGAAAATCATTACAATAGAACATGGTTTTTGATCAAAATCAGACACTATGATGAGAGCTTTTGGGGTCAAATTAGGAGTAGATAGATACCAGCATGTCATAGCGCAGGCTTGAAGGCGTGACATTAGCCACATAACAAGATGGATCTAGTGTACAAGACTCTGCTTCTCTATTTGTATTCTTCTTCACTTTCTTCTTGCTTTGAATCTTCACTGCAAAAGACAAGGATAAAACTTCAGTCATGTCTTGATGTCAGTCTCAAAGTCACAGTTATACAGAACAAAACTCACCAAGTTTGTTCTTGTCGTCCAAACACGGTCCATATTGTATCTCACAGCAACTAGGTCCAAAGAGTGTAACGTGGAAAGCCATGTCTTCCTCTTGTCTGAAAATGACAATGTCACCAACTCGTAGATCATGTGCGAGAGCGAACTCTTTCCAACCTTCAGTGAGTCTCAGGCCGTCTTCTATCTTCACTTTCCAGGTTATCTCCGACGTGTCTGATCTCAGCTTCGCCGTCTTTTTATGCTCATTTCTTCCTTGTATATGCTTGGAGAAGAAGGCTACAGGAATTTTCTGACGCAACATGCAAATACAAAAGCAGAACCATCTTGTTAAACTAGCTTCTCAAAGAGACATAGAAAATTTTAACATTACGGAGATAGATTGATGAGTACCAAGTGGCTGTGGAAGCCGGGAAGAAGAGGCTTGAAGAAATGTTGATTCGCCATATTCTCAAAGTTCCTTAATCTCTTACCATCTACACTGCAATTGCATGGTGAAAAGAGTGTTATAAGAACAACATTTCACCAAAGCTCAGAGAGCTTTTAATGAATTTTGTGTCAGACTTTTTTCCTGAATTTTGAGACGGTTTCCATTGGTGAAAGCTACCAATGATAGTTAGTTACTTAATATGTACATATTTATCGTTGAGAGTGTTCCAAAAAAAAAAAAAAAAAAAAAAAAAATTACGTTGAGCTATTTGATTATTTTTCTTCTTCTGTATATTCATTAAAGGGCTTGGTTTCAGAGGATTCAGAGGAAGACTTGTGAACTGAACTCTACATGCAAACCTGAAGTAATAAAACAAGCATGCATGATCTAAACTCCTCTTAACACTTCCTATTTTTAAAAAAAAAAACTTTACTCATATAGTTCTGATTATCACTGGAGATCATGTGGAACGCTAATTTCTGTTTATATTAAGTTACCAACAGAGTCAAGTGCAAGAATAGAAGTTGCCTTGAGTATGGCACAGTGGAGGTCATTGCAGCTAAGTCATTAGAAGCTATGACAAAAATAAGACTGAATTTCTCGTAAAAATACCCACTGGAGTAGGCTGGGCATTCGGGGACCCGTCGGGTTCGGTTCGGGTGAAATGAGTTTTTGGGTTCTCGGTTCTTAGCTCAGAAGCCTTGTTAGGGTTATATGAAATTTTGGTATTATCTCAGTTCGGAACTTATCGGTTTGGATTGGGCCGTTCTTGTCACATGATCTGCGAAGATTCGAAGATAAAATGTATTCGGTTTGGTTTCGGGTTTTGTAACCAGAAAAGCCCGAATGTAACTAAACTAAACCGAAAATAACTTAACAACCTGATCAAATCTGAAAACAAACATTCATAAAAAATCCTTTTAGTGAACATTTATTCATAACAAAGCTTTTTGTAATCCATCTATAAACATAAAGACTCATATGTAAATAAAGAATAAGAAAAAGAAATTACGTAAAACAATGGAAAACGAAAAAGAGAAAATGTAAATAGAATATGAGTTAATGAGAAAAACAATGAATCAGAAGACATGCAAATAGAAAACATTTATGTTGATTTTGAATCGATTACCATTTTTTCTAAGGATTACCAAAAATTTTAAAACCAAAGAAGAAGAAGTGTAGAAGAAAGAAAACAAACGAACATGTGATTGATTCCAATTCTCAGAACTCAGATGGAGCAGGAGACGGAGAGACAAAAAGATTTATGGTTTCTAGTTGGTGATTGAATCAAGAAACCTTTTCAAGATTAGGGTTTGGTTGTACTACTAGGAATAAAAATTTCACATCGGAAGCTAGTAAATATATTAACTAGTATATAAGATGAATCAATCAATTTATAACCAATTGATTTTATGTTAGTAGTACATCTAGTTTAACATGATATCAAAATCTGATTCAAACAGTCCAATCAGATCCACATCGATCTGACCCAAAATTGGCCCCTCAATCTTTGCACAAACATTTCGAGATTGACGTTCAAAGATCCATTATCTCGAGAGAGCGTATTGGAAGTTTTTTTTGTTTATTAAACCAACTTGCATTTAACTTAAAAGAGTTTAAACTCCATTAGAGAAGGATACAATAAAGTCACAAAGGACCAACAACAATAAGAAAAACAAAGGATATAATTGATACAACTCACAAGAAGAAACAATAAAAATAGCATAACAATTCTATAAGCTTGTTGAGTAGTTGAATCTAGTATAATCCAAAAGATCACAATCACTGTACCATGAGCAGGGAGGGGCATTAGTTGGAAGGAAAATTCTTGCAACACCAACAACGCTTGAGCTTCCAATTTACTATATACAAGAGGAAATATTGGAAAAAGAGACAGCTCCAAACAGGAGACCATTGAGAATTCAGTATATGTCAACACCATATTCAACAAGTGAAATATGCCAATGAGTTTCTCTTCCAACTGCCACAAAAAAAAAGAGAAAACCAACATCATAGCACCAAAAGCTAGACTGGATACAAGAAGGAAACTGCATACAACAGTAAGAGATCGCACCGAGGCGACATAGATGTCACCAAGAGGCACGAGGGTAGAAATGAAGGAAAATATATCCATCAGTACATCATCAATTAAAACGAGAGCCCTAATGTCCAAAATCATCCAGACAACTTGCATTCCAACCCATTCAACATAATAAAGGTAAGCTGAGAATGATAAGCAAAGATGAACCTGGAGGACCATGCAAGGAGGACCGTGTGAGGAGGCGGAAAAGAAAAACTGATATAATATTTGAAAGAAGACCCGTCCACGCCTCGACACACAACATGATATAAACGCCAAAAGGCGAAATATGTGTCACCAAAGGGCACATGAGGAGCACCACCACCACTGAACTCTGCCACCATCGTCGGATAAGCAAAGATCAAAACGAGGGGTTGGGTAAAATCTTGAAAAGAGGGCTTGGCGGAGGTGATGAGGATTCGGAGCGGAACTAGGAGATAGACAGCGTTTAGAGGATCTGGAGGGTCTGGAGGTTCCAGTGGAGCAAAGGGAGAGAGAACTTCAAGCAAAGGAGACTCATACGACGTCAGATTTGGAGGAGATCTGAAGCATAACGGAAGAGAAGCGGTCACCATCAGGCCATGGAGGAGGAGCAAAGCGGTCACCATCAAGCTGAGGTTGAAGAGATTCATCCGAAACAGCGCACCTCGGGGTGCGGGCCTGAAAGAGATTTTTAGGGCAAATTCCCACAGTTCTTCATATCTTGTTAGAAGCTAAGTCTCTCACATTAGTAGTTGGAATGGATCCTAAGTAACTGATTTTAGGTTGAAAACTCATTTAGCTTAACATGCATAAGGAGAATCAAATCAGGTGAGTAGAATACATGTACATACGTTATATAAGGTCAGTGTACCTGAGTGTTTAGTTCAGATCTCAGATTACAACCGAACTGAATAGATATCTGAAAACCAGCTAATGACCCATTCAATGTTTTTTCATATCCCATCACCGTTCCACTATTTTGGTTCAGATTTTGGTTACAATTATTTATCCTTAGGCCTACACTGGAGAGATATCACTAGATGAAACCAAATAATTACATGAAAAAAAACCTAAGAGGGCATCAGTGGAGTCCTTCCAACGAACAAGGATTGATAAGGAAAAAGTACATTTCCAAAATCAACTTTTTAACTTCAAATATAAGGTTTTAAACATTTTTAAAGTAATCTTAGATTTTTAATTTTAAGTTTTTTTAATTTTGAAACCTCAAGTATAAGGTTGTACTGTTTAAAATGTTATATTTAAAAGTTCTGTATTTCTAACCCCTCTATTTGTACAACTTACAAATAATATTATACTTTCTTGTTTATTAATTTTAATTCTAAAAATTTAATACAAAATATTTAATTAACAGTACAACAAATATTACAAAAGATACTACTGTAACAAATACAATACACGAATATGAAAATACAAAAACAATCATAAACATATAAATATTACATAACATAAAATATTACACCAACTAAAATATTACAAAATAATAATAGTCATGTAAATTTGATCCTGAATAAACTGGATTTCCTAGAAGGCCAGGAAGTATATATTGTCGAATGCAATAATTGCATTGATATGACAATTTGCAGATCCAAGCGAATCACCTACAACCACAATCATTTGTATATTAATGGTCGGTGTTTTAGTTTTAAGAAATATCATATGATGTTTTTTTAAAAAAATTGTTTGTCAAAAAATAGTTTCAAAGGAAAAGATGAATAAAATAAAATTTATTGAAAAATGTAAAAATACATTTATATTTCTGTTGTTAGCTAATCTAGACTTATATAGTTTAAAATTATGAGGTAAAGTTTTAGGGTTGAATTTAAAAAATTTAAAATATAAAAAATAAATATTAAAAATTTCAAAAAATAGTAAGACTATTTCATTTTATTTTCAAGACTATTTTGATAACAAAAACTTAAAAAAAATATTTAAGAGAATTGATTATTAATTTTTGTTCTTATATATAAAAGCTTGATATTTTATCTTTAATTAATGTTTTTTCTTTGAAAATAATATATAAATTAAATGTAAAAATATAAGTGGTTGAATTTTATCGAGAATCAAATAATATGTTTTGAAAAGGTACATTTTTTTAATATGCGTAAACAACTTTAAACATTAACATTTGTATATAGAATGTGTAATGTTTTTTATTAAAAATATAAAAAATAAATGTTTTTTAATTTTTGTAGAAGATTCTAAAATTCATCTAAATAAAAAACGTATACATCAAATCACAATAAAATATAGTAAAATTACAATCTGAACTAGGGTTTTTGTGTGATGCCGCCTCATACACTCTCTATATATAGATCGAGCTTCTCTTCTTTCGTTTAAGATCTTCTCTATCTTTCTTCGTCATACTTGCATCGGCGGAATTAACGAAGATGCATTCTGTTTAATTTCTCCATCTTCGGTTCAGTCTCTTCCGTGATAACCGTTCTCAGATCCTTTTACTGTGTCCACTCCTTTTGGTTCTGACTCTGATGGAAAACTGTCCGATGCCACGTTGACGATAGCTTTTCATGGCTGTGATCGTCGATGCTACATTGGACATAAACAGATGTTTGTGTTTCGCTTTTCTGATAGGAACCTGTGGATCTTCTGGTCTTACGGGGCCATTTTGGCGATTACATTTTTTTTTTTATGATAATACTTGATTATTGGGAAAGGAAATTGATGATGATTAATTGCAAAAATATGGAATTACCGTCTGAGTTTAATTACTTTGATGTGAAAAACGCTGGTTTTACTGAGATTTCTTCCCAAAAGATTTGTTGTTTTGTCCTTTTTAAATTCTGAACTTGATTTTGTTTTCAGAGGACAGTGATGATCGACTTTAAAAGGTCTCGTTCGTCGTAATATCGGCCTTAAAAAGCCTATTTGCCGACTATCCCATATTCTGAGTCCTTATTGTTCTGTTTGTTCATTCTTTTTTAGGGTGAGCCGATGATTAAATCGATTAAGACAAGCATATGTCTGAATTAATCAGTGTTGATAAACCTAATCATCTCAATGAGGCTCATCTAATTAACTTGCTGCATTGTTTTCTTTTATTACGAAGAAGGGTCAAGTGAGGAATAATAATGCATAGTTCAGATGATATAATCTCCGTGATTACATAACTGTAGCAATAGTCTTTCGCTCCTATCTGATGACCCCTGTTTACAACTTTGAGTTTTTTTTTTTTTTGTTTGGTATCTAAATTGTCTATTTTCTCTTGAAACAATTTTCGCAACATGTTTCTCCTGATCCTTGCAGTATTGGGTTATTAGTTGTTTGATCATGGTAGTGGTGATTTTGTGGAAAGAATTATGATAGCAGAATGAATACAACCATTGATAATAGTATCTGACGGGTGTTTTAAAAGTTGGTCACATTTGTTTCATCAAGCGTGATGGGTAAATGTTTCTCTAATCTTTTTGCTACAACTCATGAAAAATTGTATTCTCCTGTATAGATTGTTCTAACGAATATAAGTTCCGGTTCTTCAAATTGGGCATACTAAATGTAGTTATGGTCAGCTCAACTGGTATGGTGGAGTTTTATCTACCACTGTAGTTGAACACCTTTGTTACAAGGCATGAACACTTTTTTAAAATATTCGGTTAGCTCTAAGAAACCAAGCTATGAAAGTTAAAATTTGATTTAATAGCTCTTATATTGGCTCTTCAGACAGAGCTTGTTTCAGATTGTCAAAAGCTATTTGAGCATCAGAAGACTGATAATGGTTCTGAGCTGCATTGCACACTCAACTTACTTTCAGAGCATTTGAACTGAAGCTACTACGTAGGAGTCTCGTGTAACTTGAAACTCTGCAATTATTGGTGATAGGTTAATACTCAGGATCCCATTGGCTGTCTTGGTCCGCTAATAAAGGTCATATCATCCTTTCTAATGATTAAGGTCTAAAAGTTACTATAAAAGTTGATGGTTTTACTAGAATTAAGGTCTGGAAATTGATGCCACAGACTATAAAGTTACCTTTTATCTCAATATCTCAATCCCTTTTCTTTTGTTTATTGTCTGTCTTTGTGTTTTATTTTTTTGTGAGATGTTCGAGCATTCTCTACTAAAACTTAAAATAACATTCACGAATCCAAATTACAAAGAAAGCTAAACGATGATTCATTTTAATTCATCTTGGGTACTTTAAAAAACTTATACACAGTACTAAGGTGCATTTCACTTGGTCTGGTGCTTCAACTTAGAGCAGAACTTGAGGACACAACTTTTGTCTCCATCCCATATCAGCTTCACAACGATCGATTCACCTGTCTTCACACAGTTAGCTTTGAAAAACTCTTGCCAACCTCCTACCAATCTTATTTTATCATTAGTTTTCCCAGACCTTAGATCCGTAGACCACTTGACACCGTTTTTGTCCAACAGTGTCATTTTAGTTTCATCATTGATGCCGTGCCACCTGGTGAAGCGTAAGGGAAGAAACTGCAACAAAGATTCTATATTAAGGATTCAGGACTGAACAGAGTGTAAAAACGACAAAGGGCTTCAAGTGATGACATTCACCAGTAAATACTTTTTAAGATTGAAAGGTTTAAGCGTTAGTGTCACAAATCGGTTTTGGGATTGTGAAGATGAAGCTTTCCATGTCGATCTGTTTTTCTTGATTTGTTTCTCTTCTTGTCTGCTCTCTTCATTGCTTTCTGGTTGTGTGGAAAGAGACTCCACTTCATTAGCTTTTGATGAACATTCTTGTTCTTCTGTCTCTTTAGATGACAAACGTAGAACAAGTGTTCCTCCTCTTTGGATCAGTTTAAAAGTGAAAGAACGTCCAGCTCTAAGTCTATTAGCACTACAGAAACTTCTCCATCCTCGTGTGATATACATACTTCCACATGATCTCTTTCGTTTCAAAACTACAGTCCATGATCTACCCTTTTCATTCATCAGAACAACCTTTCCACATCTTGTCTCTAGACCATTCTCCCTTGAGAATTTACTTGGAAGGCACTGAAAATTCATTATAATACAACATGAGTTCTACCTAATCCATACTCCAGTCTACTAGTTTTATTTTATTCATTCAAAACTAAGAGTAGAAGAATACCAGTGTGTCATAACATAGGTTTGCACGCGAGATATTAGCCACAAAACAAGAGGGATCTAGTGAAGAAGGCTCTGCTTTCTTCCTCTGAATCTTCTCTGTAAAACGTATCAATTTCAAGTGGTAATGTAACAGTCAAACTAATTATTATTATGTCAGAGAGACACAGAAGAACACAACTCACCGATGGTTCTCTCTTCTGACTCCGACTCTGTGGAGGACAAGCGAAGAACCGGAGTTCTCCCTCTCTTGATTAGTTTAAAAGTGTAGAGACCTCCAGCTTTAAGACCATTGGCTCTACAGAAACTTCTAAACCCTTGTCTGATGTAAGTAGATCCCCTTATCTTTTGTTTTAAAGCTAAAGTCCATGATCTACCCTTTTCATTCATCAGAACAATCTCTCCACACCTTGTCTCTAGTCCATTTGCCCTCACAAAACTCTTTGGAAGGGTCTGAAAATTCATTTCAATACAACATACTTTTGATATATACCAGACCTTAGTATAAATCTTTTTTTTTTCGTTTGATCAAATGAAGAGTAGATTACCAATGAGTCATAGCGTAGGGTCGAAGGCCATATATTAGCCAAAAAACAAGAGGGATCTAGTGAAGAAGATTCGGCTTCTCTTTCTGAATTCCTCTTCTTTGGAATCTCCCCTGAAAAAAAAGGAACAAATCTCACATGCAAATAGTTAAACTGATTCTTTGTACTTTCAAATGCACATTACAGTTTTAACATTGTTAGTTAGACAGAGACAGAACAAAACTCACTGAGGTTGTTCTCTTCTTCTGTACACGACTCGTACTGAATCTCACAGCCACTAGGTCCCAAGAGTGTAACGTGGAAAGCCATGTCTTTCTCTTGTCTGAAAATGACAATGTCACCAACTCGTAGATCATGTGCCAGAGCGAACTCTTTCCAACCATCAGTAAATTTCTGACCATCTTCTATTTTCACTTCCCAGGTTATCATTGACGCGTCTGATCTTAGCTTCGCCGTATGGTGGTGCTCATTTTTTCCTTTTATATGCTTCAAGAAGAAGGCTACAGGAATAGTCTGAAGCAACATGCAAATACAAAAACCAAACCCATCTCTCAGTTAGCTTCTCAAAGAGACATAGACAGAGATATAGAAAAAGAGAAAGAGAGAAAGTACCAAGTGGCTGTGGAAGCCAGGAAGAAGAGGCTTAAAGAAACGTTTATACACCATCCTCATAAACTTCAGAAGCTCCTGAGTCTCTCGAATTCTAGACTGAAAATAATGTAATAAACCAACTTGAAAGACGACGATCATTTATTGTAGGAGCTTCTTTCTTTTTGGTTGCTTTCTTTAATACTCCTATTTATTGTAGATCTACTTCCTTTCGCTAAGCCTTGGTCTCTGCACTTTACATATTTCTGTTTCTACTAACATATTTGCATTTATTAAGGGCATCCACAACCGTTATTTGCATTTATTAAGGGCATCCACAACCGTGGATTCCTCTCGGAGTCCTTAGGAATAGTGTTTTTAATTTTTTAATTATTATTTTTTTTTTCAGATTAAAAAAAAAAAAAATTAAAAAAAATAAATACCAACCAATCACGGATCACCACGTGTCGTGAATAGTATAAGAATCGATCCTTATATAAGGATTTTTTTGGATGAATCCTTAACTTTTTTGATTATTTAATTATTATTTTTCCTAAGGATTCCGCTAAGGATTACCATTGCAGGTGCTCTTAGTCTTCTGAGAACGTAACTTAAATACAGGAGCTGCTTTGTCATGTTCATTAGAGCATCTTTATCCATGGTTTTTGGTGGGTCTCTTAAAGGGGGAGGGTCCACCAAAACCTCTTGGGGTTCATTGAATCATTTTTTATTATTAAAATTTTTTTATTTTCTTTTTGATTTTTTTTTTAAAAAAAATAAAAAAAAAATTTAGACCAATCACGAGCCGCCACGTGTTGAACCTCATGAGAGAGGGGTTCACCAGAGTGAACTTTAGGAGAGAGGGGTTCATAGGTTTTGGTTATTTTATTATTATTTTTTCTTGATTTTCGTGTGAACTCCTCTCATGAACCTTCAATGTACATGCTCTTAAACCCCCTAATTAAGATACAACTTTTTTTGGTCTCTTGCACTGTTTGCGGGCCCCACTGACATGTGGCAGACCGCGATTAGTTCACTTAAAAAAAAAAAAAACTAAAAAAAAAAGAAGAAAATTTAAAAACCCCTACTGGGTATTTAGGATAATGATGCTCTTAGTGACTCGTGGTGCAACTCACATTTTCTTCTTTTTTGATAACTCTTATTGGCTGATCCGGTCAGCCCCGAAAACATATCATATTATCTGATCAGAGTTTATAATATTTTTCGACTAAAACACCAAAAGATGGACTGATCTGTTGCAGCATATTTTTATTATTTTGGTTTTGGTTTTCTTTTATTTCTTTTCTTTTAATCTTAGATTATCTTGTGGTTTTTTTTTTATACTTTCCTCGATAAGAATGACTTTTATTCCTTTATCAAGTTAGCTTCGGTGTTTTGTTTTACTGTATAAGTTGATGCCTTTGACATCGTAAGGACATAACTTCTTGGTATTAATATTAAGAGTTTCTATAATTCTAAGAATCAGTAAGTTACTTGCCATATACATAATTTGCGCTATATCAGTCGATATGAGAGATTATAAGGTTTTGATTTTGATTCCTTTTCAAGACTAACCATCTTTGCTACTTCTGCGCAACTCCGACTTGTTAGGAAATACGGGTCAAATTTTTGTGGGAAAAATTCAGAATTTTCGGGAGCGGGAAGAAACACACAAAATTTGTTAACGGAGTTCGGCCAATCGTGCCTACGTCTCCGGGACCTGCTACCGATCCTTTGTATTATCACCGGGAAATTTTTACAAGACTCTCAACACACCCCGATCCCAAATACACTCAAGAAATTAATAATAATTTCTTAAAGAAAAAAAAACTTTTTTTTTTTCTCTCTTTCTTCTTCCCCTCTTCTCACGTTCTCTCTTCCTCACTTCTTCTTCCCTCTCTGATTTCTTTCTTGTTTGGGATGCATTTGAAGAATGAAAGACACCATGTATTTATAGGAGAGGATATAGCTTGGTGAGAACATGCTTGTTGACAAGATGAAGCTTCCTTGCATCTACTTCACCTACCAAGCCGTTTTTTTTTTTCAATTACGGCTACCGTCCAAGAACCACACCGTCCGCACCGTCCAAACATGAAACATGTGCTCTAACAATCTCCCACTTGAAGACTGATTTCAATCTGTCTTCACACCTTGATCAATGTAGCAGGTCTTCTCAGCTTGTTACTCCGACAAGCCAACTGAGGTTGCACATAACCTCAGCTTATCGCGCGGCACGACCTTCGTTAACATGTCTGCCGGATTCTTACTTCCTGGGATCTTCTCAAGCACCAACATTTCATCTTCCAATGCTTGTCTGATGAAATGATATCGACGATGTATGTGCTTCGTCCGAGCATGGTAAACTGGATTCTTTGCCAAGTCGATGGCACTCTTACTATCACAGTACAACACACTTTTCCCTTGGTCATGGTCCAACTCTTGTAGAAAAGACTGTAACCACATCATCTCTTTTGTTGCCTCCGTAACCGCAACATACTCAGCTTCACAGCTTGATAGAGATACAATTTTCTGCAACTTTGAAACCCAACAAATTGCAGTACCGCCAAAAGTGTAGACATACCCAGTTGTGCTCTTCGTGCTGTCAATGTCACCTCCATTGTCAGCATCAACATATCCCTGCAATCCCGTCTCAGACTTTGTGAAACATAGTGAAAGGCTTGGATTTCCTTTCATGTATCTGAAAATCCACTTAACAGCTTCCCAGTGTTCCTTTCCTGGATTGCTCATAAATCTGCTGACGACTCCCACTGCATGTGCAATGTCTAGCCTTGTACATATCATCGCGTACATTAGGCTGCCTATAGCAGAAGCATATGGAACCTTATCCATATATTCCATCTCGTCGTTCATTGCAAGCTCCCACTTGATCGACTCATCCACTTGCATAGCCTCTTTATAACATTCAGGCTCTCCTCTGTCTGTGAGCAGAATGTAGTTGAGCGATGGAGAAAATCTTACAGGCTTTCTGATGACTCTACTTGACCGTCGTAACTCCGTGATAGGTGTATATGGGACCACTTCAGAATCATCACTCTCTTCAGCCTCACCACTCTCGTCTTGAGAGATTTCTTCTTCTGCTGTTGGGGTATCCTGTGGCAACCCTGGTGTTAGGATATCATCTAAGTCAACAGCTCCAGGCTCTTTCTTCTCCGAGCCTTCTTTTAGCTTATCCTTGTACAACGCTTCTTCGTTGAACACAACATTCTTGCTGCGGATGATCTTTCGATTTTCATCATCCCAAAACCGGTAACCAAACTCCTCGTTACCATAACCGATGAAGTAACACTTCTTCGACTTTGAGTCAAGTTTACTTCTTGCAGCATTGTCAATGTGAACATAAGCTAAGCATCCAAATACCTTTAGATAAGAAAGGTTTACTTTCTTTCCACTCCAAACTTCTTCAGGGATCTTAAATCCCAATGGCACAGACGGTCCTCTGTTGATTAAGTAGGCTGCAGTATTGATTGCATCTGCCCAAAACGTCTTTGGCAATCCACAGTGCAATCTCATGCTCCTTGCACGCTCGTTCAAGGTTCGGTTCATCCTTTCCGCTATTCCATTCTGTTGAGGCGTTCCTGGAATAGTCTTCTCCATCTTGATCCCACCATCAGCGCAGTATCTCTTGAACTCCTCGCTGATATACTCTCCACCATTATCAGACCTTAAACACTTCAACTTGAGATTCGTCTCAATCTCAACCATGGCTTTCCATCTTTTGAAAACCGAGAACACTTCAGACTTGTTCTTCATGAAGTAGACCCACACCTTCCTTGTGGAGTCATCAATAAAGGTCACATAGTAGTACGAACCTCCCAGCGATGCAACAGGAGCGGGTCCCCACACGTCAGTGTGCACCAGCTCTAACTTCTCAGATTTTGGCTCTCTTCCTCCTTTAGAGAAACTAACTCGTTTCTGTTTCCCAAGGATGCAGCTTTCACACATCTGATGATCCACCGTCTTCAGATCCGGAAGAGTGCCATTTTCCACCATGAGTTTCATCCCTTTCTCACTCATGTGCCCTAATCTGCAATGCCACAACTTGGTTTGTTTGGCATCCTCGACAACAGCAACAGTGTCTTGATAGCTCGTCGTCATATAGAGAGTGCCTCTTTTATGACCTCTAGCAACCACCATGGAACCTTTCTTGACTCTCCAGGCTCCACCACCAAAGTTGACATCGTGCCCCGTGTCATCAAGTTGACCTACCGAGATTAGATTTCTCATCAACTTTGGCACATGTCTGACCTTCGTAATCTTCCACACCCGTCCATCTGACATCTTCAAATTGATATCTCCAATACCAACTATGTCCAAAGGTAATCCATCAGCGAGATATACCTTTCCGTAATTTCCAGCAACATAATTCTCCATAATGTTGTGGTGCGGTGTGGTGTGAAATGACGCTCCTGAGTCAAGCACCCATGAATCTATTGGGCTATCGACATAGGAGATTGACGCTTTGGTGTTATTTCCAGCTGCATCACGAGCTTCACTTTTCCTCGGGGAATCAACAGACACTACCAATGCGTCAGCGATTTCACGTGTCACTGCATTGGCTCCGCCTCTAGTGTTGTCTTCCTTCTTCGGTGGTGCCCGGCAATTCTTCTTAATGTGGCCTGTCTTTCCACAATTCCAGCACTCTGCAGGCTGTCTGAATTTGGACTGACCCCGTCCACTCCTTGACTTCGATCTGCCATAACTCCGGTTACTTCTATCTGGGTTTCTCCCTCTGTTTTCCACGTTGAAAGCAGAGCTCGTTGATGCTTCCCCAGAGTCTATCCTTCGAACTTCCTCGGCAAGGATACGATCTCTAACATCATTGAATTTGAGCTTTTGAGTACCCACAGAATTACTAACCGCTGCCCGCATTGGCTCCCAACTATTTGGCAGAGATGCCAACAAAATCAGTGCTCGCACTTCATCTTCAAACTCGATTTCAACCGATGACAGTTGGTTGACAATCGTGTTGAACTCGTTCACATGTGCGGCAACCAGGCCACCTTCTTCCATCTTCAAATGAAAGAGTTTCTTCATGAGAAATACTTTATTATTTGCCGAAGGTTTCTCATACATATCAGAGAGAACTTTCATGAGCCCTTCAGTGGTCTTCTCCTTCGCAACGTTGTGAGCAACGTTCTTCGACAGTGTTAGCCTTATAACACCCAGAACTTGTCTGTCAAGGAGCTCCCACTCAGCCTGATCCATCTTCTCAGGCTTCTTGCTCAGTGGTTGATGAAGCTTCCGTCCGTACAGATAATCTTCAATTTGCATTCTCCAAAATGCATAGTCTGTACCATCAAATTTCCCGATACCGTGTGCTGAACCGTCTTCGCCTCCCATCGTTTCTGAAACCACCGTGTTTAAAACACCTATGTCGACGAACCGATGTTACCGATCACCGTAACTCAAGCTCTGATACCAGTTGTTAGGAAATACGGGTCAAATTTTTGTGGGAAAAATTCAGAATTTTCGGGAGCGGGAAGAAACACACAAAATTTGTTAACGGAGTTCGGCCAATCGTGCCTACGTCTCCGGGACCTGCTACCGATCCTTTGTATTATCACCGGGAAATTTTTACAAGACTCTCAACACACCCCGATCCCAAATACACTCAAGAAATTAATAATAATTTCTTAAAGAAAAAAAAACTTTTTTTTTTCTCTCTTTCTTCTTCCCCTCTTCTCACGTTCTCTCTTCCTCACTTCTTCTTCCCTCTCTGATTTCTTTCTTGTTTGGGATGCATTTGAAGAATGAAAGACACCATGTATTTATAGGAGAGGATATAGCTTGGTGAGAACATGCTTGTTGACAAGATGAAGCTTCCTTGCATCTACTTCACCTACCAAGCCGTTTTTTTTTTTTTCAATTACGGCTACCGTCCAAGAACCACACCGTCCGCACCGTCCAAACATGAAACATGTGCTCTAACACGACTATTCATAATCACCATTATTGCCGCTTTATTACCATCACCATCATCATGGCTCCACGAAAACAAACTTCTGAAGAACAACAAGAAGAGTTTCGTAACACTCTGGAAAACTTTACCACAGGTTTACATAACGCCCTTCTCAATGCCATTAAAACAACACTAACAACGGTTCTTCAGCGATAACAAGACCGTCCAGCCAATGCAGCTAATCGTCCTCACGAGGGGATAGATTCAGATGACGATCTGGCCGAGAACCTATTCGCTGATGACAACCCTCGAGACCTCTTTAGCTTAGGTCGCGTCGCCCTTCCATCTGATCTTCAACTCAATAGACGAGAAATTCAGGCTAAAAATCTCTCAAATTATATAAAATTAAACCAATCAACATTTTGAACTAAAGTTAGTCTAACATTCACAGATCCCAAAGTAGGTCGACTGGACTTTTTGATTTAAAACCAATCATTACAAATCTCACATTGAACGAAAACACAAACACTTAATTCAGTTAAATTTGTCTTGGGGAGTGGGGACTTACAAAAAGCTTAAACATTACACTCAGACACAGTTTCATCTGGTGTCTTGGTGTCTTGCTTCACCTTAGACCAGAACTTAAGGACACAACTTTTATCTCCTTCCCATATCAGCTTCAAAATGATCGGTTCACCTATCTCCACACAGTTAGCTTCAAAGAACTCTTGCCAACCGCCTACCAATCTTATTTTGTCACTAGTTTTTCCACACCGCAGATTCGTAGACCACTTGACTCCGTTTTTGTCCAACATAGCCATTTTAGTTTCCTTACTGATGCCATGCCTCCTGGTGAAGTGTAAGGGTAGAAACTGCAACAAAGATTCAAATACAAGATTCAAGACTCAACAAAATGTCAAAACACCAATGGCTTGGAGTGATAGATACTAACCAGTAAATAATTTGTAAGATTGAAAGGCTTAAGAGTTAATATCACAAATTTGTTTTCGAATTGTGAAGACAAACGTAGAACAAGAGTTCCTTCTCTTTGGTTCAGTTTGAAAGTGAAGAAACTTCCAGCTCTAAGTCCATTGACCCTACAGAAGTGTCTCCATTCTGTGATATACATAGTTCCACATGAATTCTTTCGTTTCAAATTTAAAGTCCATGAGCTGCCCTTTTCATTCATCAGAACAATCTCTCCACATCTTGTCTCTAGACCATTTGCCCTTACAAAACTCTTTGGAATATTCTGAAAATTCATTACAATAGAACATGGTTTTTGATCAAAATCAGACCCTTTAAATGAGAGTATTTGGCTCACATTAGGAGTAGTTACCAGTCTGTTCTCTCGGAGGCTTGAAGGCGTTTTATTAGCCACAAAACAAGAGTGATCTAGTGGAGAAGACTTTGCATCTCTTTTTGGATTCTTCTTCTTCTGAATCTTCTCTGAAAGAAGAAGTAAACAATCCAAGGGGTCATGTAATAGTCAAACTGATTACAAACATCTTCATATCAATAGTTAGAGAGAAAGTCAGAACACAACTCACTGAAGTTGGTCCCTTCATCACTTTCCGGTTCAGTGGAAAGAGACTCTACCTCATCACCTTCTGAGCTCTCTTCTTCTAACTCTAAGTCTGTGAAGGACAAACGAAGAACCGGGGTTCTCCCTCTTTGGACTAGTTTAAAAGTGTAGAGACCTCCAGTTTTAAGACCATTGGCACTACATAAACTTCTCCACCCTCGTCTGATGTAAGTAGATCCACTTAGCCCTTGTTTTAAAGCTAGTGTCCATGATTTACCCTTTTCATTCATTAAAAGAATCTCTCCACATCTTGTCTCTAGACCATTTGCCCTCACAAAACTCTTTGGAAGATTCTGAAAAAATTCATTATAGCATAACATCATTTTGATATAATTCAGACCTAAGTGTAAGAGTTTTGTTCAAATCAGGAGTAGAATACCAGTTTGTCGTGACGTAGGGTCGCAGGCAAGACATAGGCCACAAAACAAGAGGCATCTAGTGAAGCAGAAGCCGTTTCTTTTCTTTGATTCTTCTTCACTTTCTTTTTCTTTGGAATATTCCCTGTAAAAGAAGAGATAAGTCTCACATGCAAATAGTCTAACTGGTTCTCTGTACTTTCGTATTCGCATTTCTTAAAAGTCAGTCATAGATTCACAGCAACGGGCAGAGTTAGATATAAACAGAACATAACTCACCAAGCTTGTTCTTGTCGTCCAAACACGACTCATACTGAATCTCACAGCCACTAGGTCCCAAGAGTGTCACGTGGAAAGCCATGTCTTTCTCTTGTCTGAAAATAAGCATGTCGCCGATTAGAAGATTGTGTGCAAGAGCGAACTCTTTCCAACCTTCAGTGAGTCTCCGGCCATCTTCTATTTTCACTTCCCAGGTTATCTTTGAAGCGTCTTATCTCAGCTTTGCCGTATGGTGCTAATTTCTTCCTTCTATATACTTGGAAAAGAAAGCTACAGGAATTGTCTGAAGCAACATGCAAATACAAAACCAAACCCTATCTCTCGTTTAGCTTCTCTGAGAGACATAGACGGAGTCACTGAAATAATATGAGAACAATAGAAGTAGTAATTTGTGTTATTGATTAGAAAGGTCAACGACCTGTATTTATACAAAGATAGTATCCTTATAGATAAGGATTAGACCTAAGTACATCATTATCTAATAGTGTATAGGAGTTATCTCCAATACTCTCCCTCAAGTTGGAAGTGTGAGATTACGAACACTCAACTTGGACAACAAATCTTCGAACAATGGTCGTGGAAGAGCTTTAGTAAG
Organism: Moricandia arvensis; assembly: GCA_905132765.1. Lineage (NCBI taxonomy): Eukaryota > Viridiplantae > Streptophyta > Magnoliopsida > Brassicales > Brassicaceae > Moricandia > Moricandia arvensis. Next base: position 29,078 of record CAJHQP010004323.1, on the reverse strand, counting down.
TATATCCGCCAGCTGATTCTTCGAAGGAACATGCTCTAGAGAGATTAACTTGGACTGAACAGCATCACGGACATGATGGCAATCTCGTTCGATATGTTTCGTACGCTTATGAAAAACTGGATTAGAAGCTATATGCATAGCCGACTTGCTATCACAATATAGTTTCATAGGAAGAGGATGAGGTAAACCAAACGAGTGAAGCAATTCCTTCAACCATTTGAGTTCTTTAAGAGCAACGGACATAGCACGATACTCAGCTTCTGCAGAAGAGAGAGATACAGAGTCTTGTTTCTTAGTCTTCCATGTAACCGGCGTATCTCCAAGGAAGGTAATGTAGGCACTAAGTGAACGACGAGTCACCGGACACGCTCCCTAGTCTGCGTCGCAATAAATAATAATGTCCAAAGAATCGTCTGCTTTCAAGAAGATACCCTGACCAGCCGTACCTTTAAGATAGCGAACAACTCGCAATGCGGCGTCCCAATGAGGTAGTAGTGGCTTTTGCATAAATTGAGATAAGATGTGCACCGGATAACCAAGGTCAGGACGAGTATTGGTAAGATAGATCAAACTTCCCACTAATCGACGATATGCTTATGCATTCGCCAATGGTCCTTTTGCTCGGGCAAGCTGATGATTAAGTTCGATGGGAACTGAAACTGGCTTGGCACCCAACAACCCTGTCTCAGTCACAATGTCAAGAGCATATTTTCTTTGGGAAAGGTAGAAACCAGTAGCATTTCGAGCTACTTCGAACCCAAGAAAATATTTCAACTTACCCAGATCTTTCATATGAAAGCAACTCTGGAGATAGTGCTTAAATTCTTGAAGAGCAGTAGCGTCATCACATGCGATAATAAAATCATCGAGATAAACCAGGATATGAATACAAATAGCACCCCGGACTTTAGAGAATAGTGAATGATCCGCATATTCATGTGAGAAACCAAAATCATGAAGTGCCTTAGTCAATTTTGAGTACCAACACCTTGGTGCCTGTCGAAGACCATATAAAGACTTCTTTAATCAACATACTTGATTAGGAACCGTTGATTGAAATCCCTGCGAAAGGCGCATATAAATTTCTTCGTCAAGATCGCCATGAAGGAACGCATTGCTAACATCCATCTGATGAACTAACCAGTTCTTTGTAGCTGCAATTTTTAGAATTATACGGACGGTGGATAGTTTAGCCACTGGCGCGAATGTATCCGTAAAATCTTCACCTGCGGTTTGATGGTTACCAATCACTACAAGACGTGCCTTTTCCCTTTCAACTTCACCATTAGCATTGTATTTATTTGAGTAGATCCATTTATTCCCAAGTGCTTTCTTGCCTGGTGGAAGAGTAGTCACGTCCCAAGTGTCTGTGACTTCAAAAGCATCCACTTCAGTACGCATGGCATCGTTCCAAACCTCCTGTTTAGATGCTTGTGCAAAAGACTTTGACCGTTGGCGGAGACCCATGATCGGAAATAAGAGGTGCACGAGGGGGGTGTACAGCTGCAGAGTGAGTAATATAGTCCTTGAGTAGTACAGATGGTGTCTTCAGACGATGACCACGACCTAGGATCTCTGGAAGTCCAGGAGAAGGAAGATCTATTATAGGGACGGTAGAAGTCGAAGATGGAGTAGGGGAAATCGGAGATTGGTCAACCACTGATGGCTGAGAAGTATCAACCATCGGCAGGGGCATAGGTAGAGTTTCAGTTGTTGGAGAAGTAGTGTTTGTAGAGTCTGTCGAAGCTAGAGGTTCCAGAGAAGATGGTGTCACCGGAGGCAGGGACGGCGTTGCAGAGGTAGAAGAAGAAGGAACCATACTCCCCCTTAAGGCCATAATAGGTGAGAGCCAATCATCACCAGAGTGATCAAAAGTATGTAACGAAGGAGTAACATATTCTGTGTCCTCATTACCCAGAAATTTCTGTTCCGAGAAAACTACATCGCGGCTGTCAAAGAATTCATTCGTGTCAAGATCAAACAACCTCCAAGCCTTTTTTCCAAAAGGATAACCAACAAATATACATCTTCTGCTGCGGTCGCCAAAATTATTTTTATCTCTTGACTTGCGATGTGAGTAACATAAACATCCAAAAACTCTAAGCTGATCATAATCAGGTTTCTTATGAAAGAGTAATTCATACGGAGTTTTACCCTGAAGTACTTGAGATGGAGTTCGATTGATAAGGTACGCAGCAGTAAGAATACTTTCTCCCCAAAATGACACTGGTAGGCGAGCTTGGAAAAGGCATGCTCGAGCAACATTCAGAATATGTCGGTGCTTTCTTTCAACACGTCCATTTTGCTGTGGAGTCTCAACACACGATGTTTGATGTTCAATGCCATGTTCCTGAAAATATGGCTTAAGAACGAGGAACTCAGATCCATTGTCCGTTCGTATTGCTCGAACTATTTTGCCAAACTGTCTTTCGGAAAAAGCTATAAAATTTTGCAACATCTTGGCGACCTCAGACTTCTCGAGCATTAGACATACAGCACGAGAATAGTCATCAACAATTGTCAGAAAATAACGTGCACCACAAGATGAAGGAGTTTGGTATGGACCCCAAACATCACAGTGAAGTAAAGCAAAAGGCTCAGAGGCTGTATGAAAACTTTTATTAAAACTTTGTCGTTTTTGTTTAGCATGAAAACAAATCTCACAAGAACTAGATTGCTCAGAATCATAAGCTAGGTTATCTAAAATAGGTAAAGCCGAAAGAACTCTGAAAGAAGGGTGTCCAAGCCGACAATGCCACAACTCTGAAGTTGAAGAATTCTTAGCCTCAGTGCGATGAACTCGTGCAGCACTAACCCCAGTAAAATAGTACACCCCCTCACGTTCTTCACCCGTTCCAATCAGGGTCTTCGAAAAATGGTCCAGACAGTCGTTCTGTTGAGATTGATGTTTTTGAGTTTTGTAGTTGCTGTAGAAGTTGAGTGATCTGAGCTATCGGGTCTGTGGAGGTAGTTGTTGCAGCGTTAGCACGAGACATATTAGTACGCCCACGTCCTCGATTAGAATTAGAGAACCGTCCTCCTTTGCCTCGCTGAGATGATCCAGATGAGGAATTAGTAGATTTCTTTTGCTCTAGCCACCAATCAGGATAACCATGAAGCAAAAAACACTCAGTATTGTCATGACCTGTACAAGAACAGTGGGTACATGTTCGATTCAGATCACGTGTACGAAAGGTAATGGCCGAAGCTTGGTGGGAATCAGTCTTAGGAGCAGAAGATTGGACAGAGAACCCAACTGCATCCGTCTTAAGTTCTTTAGAACGAGAAGTGTTGTTATGCTGCTCTTCCCGAATGATTCGAGAATAAACATTGTTGATGTCGGGAAGAGGATCCTCATCAATAATCTGAGAACGTATTTGTCGGAAGCGAGATTCATCCAATCCGAACAGAAACTTGCGAATACGGATCTCTTCTTGCTCTTTTTCTAAATCAGTTGCAGCTTCACACGTACAAGTCTTAGTTGTTTTTAGACTATCAAGCTCCTCCCAAAGCTTTGTAAGCCGACCATAGTATTCCAGTACTGATTGTCCGTTTTGCTGACAAGTATTGATCTCATCTCGAAGTTGATGGATACATACTCCATTCCGAACAGAGAACCTTCGTTTAAGAGTCTCCCATAGTGTGTGCGCATCTGGAACAAAGGAAACAGCAGATCGTATCTTTGGATCTATGGAGGTGCGAATCCACCCTACCAACATGGCGTTGGTAGCTTGCCATCGAGATATGTCAGGTTTATTACTAGGTTTCACAACAGAGCCCGTAAGAAATCCAAATTTCTGCTTTGCTTGAATGGAATTAGTAAGTTCGATTGCCCATTCCGAGCAATTATCTCCCTTAAGCAAAACTGAGGTGATCAAAGCTCCGGGATTATCAAAAGGGTGTAGGTAATAGAGGGAATTAGTATCAATAGAGGTAGGTAAAGACGCCATGGGGGTGCTTGATAAAGAAGACGAAGTATCCGTCATGTTTCATGTAGAAGAAGAAATACAAGATTAAAAAATTAGGGTTTTTGGGTCTTTTGCTCTGATACCATGAAATAATATGAGAACAATAGAAGTAGTAATTTGTGTTATTGATTAGAAAGGTCAACGACCTGTATTTATACAAAGATAGTATCCTTATAGATAAGGATTAGACCTAAGTACATCATTATCTAATAGTGTATAGGAGTTATCTCCAATAGCCACGGAGATATAGAAAAGGGGAAAGATAGAAAGTACCAAGTGGCTGTGGAAGCCAGGAAGAAGAGGCTTGAAGAAATGTTGATTCTCCATATTGGGAAGCTTCAGAACTCTACTCTTGTAATCCCCTGGAGAAAATAATTTACTAAACCAACTTGAAGACGACGTTTCGTTGTCTTATATATTAATTGTAGACCTCGTTCCTTTCACTATGTTTACTGAATACTTGATTATTAGGTGATCCTCCCGTACTCGTATCTACGGATATAAGAGCACTCGTAACAATGGTCCTTACGGGAAATCCTTAGGGAAAAAAAATGGCATTTCAGATTATATAAGGATATTTCAAATTTTTTCTTTTTTTAAAAAAACTAACCATTCACGAGCTGTCACGTGTGCAGTGGAGCCCGCGAATAGTGTAAGGATCAATCCTTAAATAAGAATTTTAAGGATAAAATTATTAACTATTTATGGGATCCACTGATTATAAAATTAATATTTTTCTAAGGATTCCCTCTAAGGATTCTTTGTTGCGGATGCTCTAAATATCGATTAATATTTTATATTTATTTTAAACATTTAAGACGATGACACCTGAGAGGCCGGACGTTTATGGTCTTCACTCTCAGCCTTCATTGACGGTGGACAATCTCCTGTCTTTATTGCAGAGACACCAAATTCTCCAGGAAGTAGATTTGAGTTTTCACCGTCAGAATCTTTTGAACTAGAATTCTATTGCGCTTACACCATGTCTTTTGAAGTGTGTGACCTCTATTTCCCCATCCCTTAGTTCTCAAATGTCAATAACCCACCCCCCTAAATTTATTTATACTAGTTAACAAACCATGTATTTTGTAACAATATCAATTATTTCTAAACATCTTTGCAATCATTTATCAATTAGTGGCACTTCTAATTTGTAACAATTAACCAAACATGTAACAACTAAATATGTCCAGAACAATTAACTCATATTTTATCCTTCATCAATTCCAAACAGTGATAGACGACTATATCCACACCAATAGAGATGTATTGGAGGCAGAAACACCCAAGTCATGGTTTACAGACTCGTTCAAGACAAATCAAGACCTCGACGTGGAATTGTTTCAAAGGTATTGGTGGCCAAAAAGCATGAGTATTGCTTGATGATCTCGTTCGAAATGGCGAGTAACTCAACCAAATCGAATCAATACCTTGATACAGAAACAAAGAGGACTCAAATAAGTTGGCTAATAATTGGCAGAGTTTGAAATCGATGCTTGCATGGTAATTGAGGATTAACGCACTCAGGAGTCTTGATTCCTACGCTGAACAACATTAGTATCAGATACGTATTGTTACTCCACCTCCGACTCGTGTTTGTCGTCATCGTTAATATATTCACTATCTCATGCATAAAGAAAAGAATAAGAGAGACAAAAATGCTTTGGACTTAGCCTTTAAGCAAAAAAAAAAGCTTTCGACGTTTATACAATTTCAAGATATAATATAGGTCTACTATCCAATAAAATATTAAATGATGTACTAACAATATAAGATATGGCCACAGTATACTATTTAGTATTTATTGTTCGCAATAAAAGTATAATAATCTTTTTTTTATTCTCTCTTTACTACTCAATCTTATTTTCTTTGGTTACAAATGTGAAACATTAGTATCAAACTCTTAAAGTTTAATAGAAAACCCTTTTTTATAAAAAAGAAAGTATAATAGTATTAATTAAAAGTGAATAAAAGTTTCAACATGAAAATTAGCCCTGGGCTTTTTGTCCAAACTGAACCAGCCAAACCGAACCTAATCAAAATTTTCAGTTTTCGGTTCTGTTACGGTTTTGAGTTCCGTAAGACTTTGAAAAACAATTCGGTTCTTGGTTTTTAATTTTCAAAAATAAAATAAACGAAAATAACCTAATTTAATTGAAAAACCGAAGCAAAAATAACCAAATTTAACTGAAATAACCGAAATAACGAGTTTAACCGAAAATATCTGATTTTGTTTTAAAAACTATACCGAAATTAATCGAAAACAACAAAAATCGATTATTTTTAAAAATAAAAGTAAAAAATCAAAAATAAATGATAACCCAACCAAACCGAACCGGTACTTAATTCTGTTAATTTCGGAATTAGTTTTCAAAACTTTAATTAACCAAATACCAACGGTTCGATTCGGTTTCGAAAAACCGAACTCGCAGGGCTAAAGATAATGATAGTTACTCAATTATGGTCGAAACCATGTGTATTAAATTCTCTAATTTTAATACAATATAGATAATAGACAAATTTTAAATTACAAAATAAGTAAATCAATCATGAAGTAACAATGTGAAGAGAGTACTTTACAATTTTGTTGCTTTTCAAACAAGAAAGGTTTCTCTTTCTCCACTTTTTTCATTTATTTTAATGCTTAGATATTTACCTAGATACATGCAATGTGTATCCTACCAAACTAGACTTGAGTTCGGCTCAAATGGTTAGTTTGGTTAGGTAATTTGGTTTTAGGGTAATCTGATTTGCAGAAAAAAATAATCATACAAAAATCTGGTTTCTATTCGGTTTATTAGTTGGTTTGTTGGGTTTAAAAACTCTGCCGAACCGAACTAAAGGTTTTTATTATTTCAGGCAATTCAGTTAAATTTGGTTATTCAGCTCAAATTTTTGTATATGATTTATGTTTGGTTTGGTATAACTGGTATGGTTCAGGATTCTTTTAAATGAAAAACTAATTATCCATCTACCCGGCCAATAACCGATTTTTTGAAAAGTCATATGAACTGACTGAATATTTAACCGAGTCTAAACAAAAAACAGAAATTCGGTTCCGTTTGGTTAATCTTCGCAGACTCTCTCAATTGATTAATTATTGACTGTTTTTGCTTGAGTTGGATGATATTGAAATAGTCGTTTTAGTTTACAATTCAAGTAAATCTTAGACATTAAATTCCATGGAAATATACTATGTTTTACTTCTATACTACTTGCTTATATTTTGTCAGATCAATACATATAAACTTATTTTAATACAATATAGAATGCGAAGTCGCCTCCTACAAAACTAGAGTCCTACTCAATAAGGAATTATTTGTATTAGAACTGGCCAGACTTTGAACTTGTATTTGATTCTTATCTTTTATCAGTTATTATAGTTGATTGCTTATTCGGACTTAGTCTAGATGTGAATTTGAAGAAAAAAGTCAACACAAAACTTTACTATACATAGGTACACAGATCAATCATTGTTCATCACTTCTCATACTTCAAAGTTAAACACAGTTTTCATCTTATAAGAAATCCCCAAATGAGGAACAAGAGAGTCTTCTTCTTAGTCTTGCTCTTCCTCTTCTCTGTGTTCTTTATGGAACTTGGCAGAGGACAGAACAACCGAAGAACCAATGTCAATGTGGGTACTGATGTCGGGACTACATACTCGGAGGTTGTTATGCTATGCGTCAACTTGTCTCTTTCCGATTTTTACTCTTCTCGTCCTCAGTTTCAGACAAGGCTTATTGTCCACGTCGGTGACACAAGAAAGGATGTTGTGGGCACAGCAGCTGCAGGTACCCTCCTCATCTCCTCTGTCTCTAATTTTTTGGTTTATATACATTATACTACCAGAAGCGCCAACGCTGAAAATTGGATTGGCAAGATAACGTATTTATGATCCCACAACTAAGTACACTTTGATGACATAGATAACAAAATTAATTTTTAAAACTTTTCACATATACTACAAACCGGTATATTACAATATGTCCCTATTAAACTAAACATACTGAGAGCATTATTATTGCAGTTTTTAATGAGTTTTTTAGGGGTGTAGGACCCACAAAATTACTAAACATGGATTCCAAAAACTCCAAATAAGAACAAGTTTTTGTATTGTTCGCAGGCTCCACTAACACGTGGCGATCCGCGATTGGATTGTTTTAATTTTTTTTAAAAGAAAAAAGAAAAATAAGAAACCCATGTTGGGGATTCATTCTTGTATTCTTACTCAGTTCTTCGGATACTGAACCATAAATTTAATGGTTTGAAATTGTGACAGCTCTTGAGCTGATAAAGAACAAGCAAGTGAAAGCCATTTTGGGGCCGTGGACTTCAATGCAAGCTCATTTCTTAATAGAGATTGGCCAAAAATCACATGTACCGATTGTTTCCTACTCTGCAACAAGCCCATTTCTTACATCTCTCCGTAGTCCATACTTCTTTCGTGCTACATATGAAGATTCCTCTCAAGTGAACGCCATCAAAACTATTATCAAGCTGTTCCGTTGGAGAGAAGTTGTTCCTGTTTACATCGACAACACATTTGGAGAAGGTATAATGCCTCGTCTCACTGATGCATTACAAGAAATCAACGTTCGAATACCTTATCGATCTGTCATCGCACCCAATGCAACGGATGATGAAATCTCTGTGGAGCTTCTTAAGATGATGACCATGCCCACAAGAGTGTTTATTGTCCACATGTACTTTTCTCTTGCCTCAAGAGTCTTTATCAAAGCTAAGGAGATTGGTCTGATGAGACCAGGGTATGTCTGGATCCTGACCAATGGAGTTACAGATGATTTAAGTTCGATAAGTGAGATGGGTATTGAGGCTATGGAGGGGGTGTTAGGTGTTAAAACTTATATTAAAAAATCCAAAAAACTTAACCGATTCAAATATGGATGGAGGAAGAGATTCCCACGTAAGGAGCTTAGTGTCTACGGATTATGGGCATATGATGCTACCACTGCACTGGCAATAGCCATTGAAGAAGCTGGAACAGATAACTTGACTGTTAGTAATGCGGATCCTAGGAGAAATGTGTCTGAACTTGAAGCTCTCAGTTTATCTCAATATGGTCCAAAGCTTCTTCAGACACTCTCACAAGTTCAGTTCAAAGGACTTGCAGGAGATTTCCATTTTATCAATGGGCAACTGCAACCATCGGTGTTTGAGATTATTAATGTGGTCGGAACTGGAGAAAGGTCAATAGGATTCTGGACAGAGGAAAATGGTCTTGTCAAGCAACTAGACCAGCAACCCCTGAGCATGGGCGCTTTATCTACTTGGAAAGATCATCTTAAATACATTATATGGCCTGGAGAGGCTGACTCTGCTCCCAAAGGATGGGAGAATTGCAACCTTAGTCACTAAACTTTTAATAACTTCGTTTCTGACCCCAAAGTTCTGTAATGTGCAAATTAACCCTTGATTTTTGCCCTAAACTTCCAATTGTGCACTGTAAACCCTGTCAAATGCAATTATGTATGCATATGCAATATAAAGACCTAAATGCAACCTAAAATGATAATAATAAACTAAAATATAAATCTAAAACTCAACAAAATCAAGAGATATCAGAGATACCGACTAATGGGAAGAAGTTGCGTATCGGAGTTCCAAAGAAAACCGGTTACATTGATCTTGTGAAGGTCACAAGGGATCCTATCACCAATTCAACGGTAGTCACAGGTTTCTGCATAGAATTCTTTGAGGCTGTGATTCAAGCGATGCCTTATGACGTCTCCTATGAGTTCATACCTTTCGAGAAACAAAATGGTGAAGCAGCCGGTAATTACAACGACTTGGTCCACCAAGTGTTCCTTGGGGTGAGTAGATCATTTAACTAATATTTTTGTAACAACTCGCTCCGTGGAATCCAAACTAACTCTGCAGAGCACCGATCCTAATCTCTCACTTGTGAGCTTTCACTGACTAACTCACTGACAAGTTGTTACCAATTGATCTACTGGGTGAGGTTTTGGATTTGAAGAACGCCAAGAATACCAATAACCTATCCGAGAAGTCAGTGAATACTCACAAGTGAAAAGTTAAGGTTGGTGCTCTGTAGAGCCAGTCTGAATCCCACAGAACGGGTGGCTCTTACAATAACTCTTCCTTTCTCACTCTATTGTAGAGATATGATGCGGTTGTGGGAGATACAACCATACTGGCGAACAGGTCCTCTTATGTCGATTTTACACTCCCTTTCATTAAATCAGGTGTGGGATTGATTGTCCCAATGGATGACCTAGTGAAGAGAGATCACTTCAGCTTCTTGAAACCTTTGTCATGGAAACTATGGTTGACCTCCTTTGCCTTTTTCTTCATTATTGGCTTTACTGTTTGGGTTGTTGAGCATAGGGTTAATCCGGATTTTCAAGGCTCGAATAGATACCAAGCTAGTACTATCTTTTGGTTTGCTTTCTCTACCATGGTTTTTGCTCCAAGTATCACTCTTTCCTCCCTATAAACATACTATAGCTTCATGTGTCTATATAAATGCTTACTAGTGAGTTGCTGTTTTTCAGGAGAAAGGGTGTTCAGCTTTGGAGCGAGGATCTTGGTTATCACATGGTACTTCATCGTTCTCGTGTTGACTCAAAGCTACACAGCCAGTTTAGCATCATTGTTAACCACGCAACAACTTCATCCAACCATAACTAGCATGAGTAACTTGCTTGAGAGAGGAGAAAAAGTGGGTTATCAGAGAACATCGTTTATCTTTGGAAAGCTTAAAGAAGCAGGTTTCTCTCCATATACCCTTGTGCCCTTTGATACGCCAGAAGAATGCGATGAATTTCTAAGAAATGGACCAGAAAAAGGTGGAATCTCTGCAGCTTTCTTGGAAACACCTTACTTGAGACTCTTTCTTGGACAATTTTGCAACACCTATAAAATGGTTGAAGAACCTCTGAATGTTGATGGATTTGGCTTTGTAAGTTTCCAGGACTATACTACAGTCAAAATGCATTAAAGGATGAGAACATAACTCCTTTCTTTTTGCAGGTTTTTCCAATCGGATCACCTTTGGTGGCCGATGTTTCAAGGGCTATCTTAAAAGTAGCAGAGTCACCAAAAGCCATGGAACTTCAGCGCGCATGGTTCAAGAAGAAAGAAGCAAGTTGTCCAGACCCAATCACCAGTCCAGATCCAAATCCATATGTTATCTCTAGACAACTTGGTGTAGACAGTTTCCGACTTCTGTTTATCGGTGTGTTTGTTATATGCATTATAATCCTCGGAAAATTCACTTTGTGTTTCCTAAAGAATACTGAAGGGACTAATTTGTGGGAGCAGTTTAAGAGACCGGACAAGGATTCGTATATCAACCGGGTAGAGAAATGTTCATGTTCGTCAAAACAACAAACGGTTCATAACAACAGTCAAGCAACAAACCAAGACGATAATTAGGTCATGTGCTCACAGTCATAGTGCACTGGCACTAGGTCCCTTTCTTTTCTTTTCAAAATTTCTATGGAGTAATTAGGGCGCTGATCTATTAGAGAGTTATAAAATATAAGGCCCAAATTTTCAATGTATCATGTTTTTTTTTATCATGTAAGATAATCAATTTAACATGGTTTTATCATTTGATTTAGATAATTCTTCTTTTCTTTTGTTGAGTGTTTAAAAACAAATGTAATCATCTCTTCATGAACACTTTCAAGTTGTCATTTTCTAAGAAGGACAACCTTCCAAGATATATGCAACGGAGGAGTTGCGCTTTGAAAGGGAGCATGTAGCTTTGGAAGATTTTGACTATGTGGTTCAAAAGGTATACTTATTTATTTTCCTTTCCATAAATAGAGAGTACAGGTTATATACTACAGTATAAGGAAGGTATCTACCTACCAAGTTAGAGAATCATACAATAATTACATCACAAAATGAGGTTAAAATGGATAATTATTTAAAAAACAGAGGATACGATATTTACTTAAGTAAGAGCTACAATTGGTTTAGGTTACAACAAGAGTCTACACCACTGGTGGATGTAGACAATTCTTTTGGTGGGGGCAAATTACAGATAAACATAGAAATTAAAGGTAGAATATGATTTTAGTATGGTAACATCCTTAAAATATCAGTAATATTGTAAAAAAAAATTAATTTTTCATGGGTGCAAGTGCCCCCTTCTTGGCTCACCTAGATTCGCCACTGGTCTACACCAGTCAAGCTGCCAGCCAGCCTGAAACATCATAACCCACAAAAGAGTACATAACACACGAGATAAACATAGATCCAACATTCTAAACAATACACCAAAAACGGCGGAAACTTGTCCTAGAGCGAGCAAAAGTTGTCAATGGCAAAGTCGGCCGAACTCTATGAACATGTCATTGAAGTCAAATACGCAGATTGTCCTAACCCCGTCAAAAATGGCAAATGGAGAATTTGTTTTGAGTTCATCGATTTAAACAAAATGTGTCCAGAAGATAGCTTTTTCCGCTGCCACATATCGATTGCTTAGTTAGAGCAACCATTTAAAATCAGCTACTTACTTATATGAATGTTTTTCATGTTAAAGTAAAATTATGATGCATCCAAATGATAAGAGAAAATAAAATTCATCACAGATCATGACACATATTGTTGCTAGGTAATGCCTTTTGTGGGAGCCAAAACTCAACACAATCGGAATTTGTAATATAAAACTTTTACAGGAGCCGGACTTTATTGATTAAGTCAAAATAAAAGACACATAACCAGAAAGAATGCATAAGCAGTTTAAAAGATAAAGTATTATTCCAAAATTGTGTAAGAACGTATGAGAGAGAAACTGTGCAAGAGGTTCGTCTAGAGAGGGAGATTACAACATGGAAGACAAAGTAAGACAACGAGGTTTAACTAAGTTTGCTAGACTAACTACCTAAGACGAAATTCCCTAATGCAGATTGAAAACAAATAAGTCCAAAAACAATTACAAAATACCAAAATATGAATATTTTCCCTTCATTGCTTTGTCTTCCAGGAGATGACAAAAGAATTTGAAATAATTTTTTATTGTGGGAGAGGGGGGTTGTGTTAGTAAATGTTGCAAAAATATAGTAAACATATTTCAAAATTGGTGTAAAATTGATGATCATTGATATTCATAGCAAACTTCTCGTCAAAATTCATCTAGCAACACTACATTAATAAGGCCCACACGGCATGCTCATGTAGCTTTGCGAGTTTAGAAAGGTGTTAAGTATTCCGGATTTAAAACTTGCCATTTAAATAAACTGTGCATGTGTGGGAAAAAGGAGGAATTTTACATAGTTTATCTCTTGGCTTATGGGATTAGTCGAGTCTTTGGGCCCAGACGACTCAGATTACCCAAAAAAAAACATTACATTAATAGGAAAAAATTTACATTGTGGAATGTGATAATGAAAAGCTAAAATGGCTAAATATATTTTTGACTGATTACTAGTCTTCCATCATCTGATGAATTGGTGGTTCAAATAGATTGGTGAGAGGACCTAGCCCTAAGTTTGATTTCTTGCAAGACATGTAACCGCTCGATCCTTATGGTGACTTTTTATTAATTTGTATATGATAATGGGTACTATAACAGCAGTTAGAAGAATTGAAGTTTGTGAAACACGTCTCCAATATATAGAATAAACTACAAATAATTTTTTTTCTTAAATTGAAAATATTCATGATCATGAATGAATCCTTAAGACATTCAAACAAATTGGCTGCTCACTTGTGTCTTAAGCGTTGTCTGTCCGGTTTGTTGCTTGACTGTTGTTCTCAGGTATGGGTCGACTTGACGAACACGGAGACATCTCTACCAGGTTGATGTACGAATCGTTGTCTGGTTGTTGAAACTCTCTCCATTTCCAGAAATGATCCCCTTCAGTCTTCCATAAGAAACATAATGTTAATTTGCCGAGTGTTATAATGCACACAACAAACACAATAAGAAACAGAAGCCAGAAACTGTCTACGCCCAGCTGCCTAGAGGTAAGAGAAGGATTTGGATCCGGATTAGTGACTGGGTCTGGACAACTTTCTTCTTTCTTCTTGAACCATGCGCGCTCAAGTTCCATGGCTTTTGGTGACTCTGCTACTTTTAAGATAGCCCTTGAAACATCAGCGACCAAAGGTGATCCAATTGGGAAAACCTGCGAAAAGAGACTTATGAATTCATTGTTTTAAAGAAAAATCTCTAATAAGTAATATTACATGTTGTGGTTTCGGGTCTGGAAGATTACGAGCTCCAGCCCCAAACCTCTTGATATTCAAAAAAAATATCCTAGAAGTATGGTCCTGGAAACTTACGAAGCCAAATCCATCAATATTGAAGGATTCTTCAACCATTTTATAAGTGTTGCAATATTGACCAAGAAAGAGTCTCAAGTAAGGTGTTTCCATGAAAGCTGCAGAGATTCCACTATTTTCTGGTCCATTTCTGAGAAGTTCATCGCATTCTTCTGGCGTATCAAAGGGCACAAGTGTAGATGGTGAGAAACCTGCTTCTTTAAGCTTTCCAAATATGAACGATGTTCTCTGATAACCCACGCTTTCTCCTCTCTCGAGCAAGCTACTCATACTAGTTATGGTTGGATGAAGTTGTTGTGATGTCAAAAGCGACGCCAAACTGGCTGTGTAGCTTTGAGTCAGCACGAGAACAATGAAGTACCATGCGATAACCAGGATCCTCGCCCCAAAGCTAAACACTCTTTCTCCTGTGGACAGCAAAACAAGAATAAGCATCAAGAAAGTTCACTGTATAGAAACATCAATATATGAGTAGAGGGAAGACTGAATGTACTTGGAGCAAAAACCATGGTCGAGAAGGCAAACCAGAGGATAGTGCTAGCTTGGTAATTAGCAGGTCCACGAAAGTCCGGGTTGACCCTATGTTCAAGAGCCCAAACAGTAATTCCAACAATGAAGAAGAAGACAAAGGAAGTCAACCATAGATTCAATGACAAAGGTTTCAAGAAAGTGACACTGTTTCTTTTCACTTGGTCTTTAATGGGAGCGATTAATCCTACGCCTGATTTAATGAATGGGAATGTAAAGTCGACATAAGACGACCTGTTTGCCAGTATGGTTGTGTCTCCAACAACAGCATCATATCTCTGCCACAGAGAGAAGAAAGCAATAGTTCACAATGTGATATGGTTTCACCAATGTTCAAGAAAGCAATAGTTCACTAGGTGATATGGTTTAGACTAATTTTTTGAACGTTTAGACCAATTTTTTTTGAAAATTTGTGTAAAAAATCATTTCATTTAGGTTTAATTTGACGCCTAGACACCATCTAGACCAATTTTTAGACCAATGAGTTTTACTAAATGCAGTTTTGAAGGATGATTAGTGTGTTATCATACTCACCCCAAGGTACACTTGGTGGACCAAGTAGTTGTAATCACCAGCTGCTTTACCATTGCGTTTCTCAAAAGGAATAAGCTCATAGGAGACATCATAAGGCATTGCTCGAATCACGGCCTCAAAGAAATCTATACAGAAACCTGTGACTGATGTTAAATTTGTGATAGGATCTCTTGTGACCTTCACAAGATCAGTGAAACCAGCTCTCTTTGGAACTCCGATGCGCAACTTCTTCCCATTGGTCGGGATTTCCCATCCTCTGGGAACAGACTCAGCCTTTCCGGGCCATATAATTTGCTTAAGATGATCTTTCCAAGAGGACAAAGCGCTCATGCTCCGTGGTTTCTGGTTTAGTTTCTTCACAAGACCATTTCCCCCTGTCCAGAATCCTATTGACCTTTCCCCTGTTCCGACCACATTAATAATCTCAAACATAGACGGTTGCAGTTGCCCTTTGACAAAACGGAAATCTCCTGAAAGTCCTTTGAACTTAACTCGTGAGAGTGTCTTAAGAAGCTTTGGACCGTATTGAGATAAACCGAGAGCTTCAAGTTCAGACACATTCCCCCTAGGATCCGCATTGCTGAAGGTCAATTTAGATGTTCCAGCTTCTTCAATGGCTATCGCCAGCGCGGTGATAGCATCATAAGCCCACAATCCAAACACGCTCAGCTCCATCCTTGCAAATCTTTTCCTCCAACGAGCTCTAAACTTGTCGAGATCTTTGGACTTCTTAATATAAGTTTTAACACCTAACACCCCCTCCATAGCCTCAATACTCATTTCATTCATCCAAATTAGCTCATCAGCAACTCCATTGGTAAGGATCCAGACGTATCCTGGTTTCATCAAACCAATCTCCTTAGCTTTGATGAAGACTCTTGAGGCAAGAGAAGAGTACATGTGGACAACAAAGACTCTTGTGGGCATGGTCATCATCTTAAGAAGCTCCACAGAGATTTCATCATCCGTTGCATTTAATGCAATAACGGATCTGTAAGGTATTCGAACGTTGATCTCTTGTAAAGCGTCGGTGAGACGAGGCATTATGCCTTCTCCAAAGGTGTTGTCGATGTAAACAGGCACAACTTCTCTCCACCCGAACAACTTGATGATAGCTTTTATGGCATCTACTTGAAAGGAGTCCTCGTAAGTAGCGCGAAAGAAGTATGGACTGCGGAGAGATGTAAGAAATGGGCTTGTTGCAGAGTAGGTGACTAGAGGAACCTGTGCCTTTTGGCTAATTTCGATCAAGAAATGAGCTTGCATTGATGACCATGGCCCCAAAATTGCTTTCACTTGATTGTTCTTTATCAGCTCAAGAGCTGTAATTATGTCAGAACCAAGAAAATTTGGGTTATGTGAATATATATATAGAGAGAGATGAACCAAACAATAAATACATGCAAATGTATACATGCAAATATATATATATATATATATATATATATATATATATATATATTATATATAGAGAGATGAACGAAAATACTCATTCCGTTCTGAAATGATCTTATATTAAAAAAGTGTTAAGGATAATTATGGTTGACTCGTAGTTATCTCATTTATGTTGTAGTTATCTCTATGTTAGAGATAGAGCTTATCTACAACTATGTACTTGTATATATATGAGTCTCTATGAATGAGAATAAGATACAACACTTTCACAACAAAAAACATATTAAATTAATTGTCAAAATACATTTATTTTTGGTAATTAACTATTTCCCGCAACTTTTAATTAATATAATTTCAATAAATAGAATTATTTTCTTTATAGTTTACAATTTATTACTTTCTCTGTTTTACAAAGATATTTTTTGAATTTTTTCACACATATTAAAAAAGCACATTAAATTATTATAATAAATCTATTATTTTTTGTTATTTTAATTTTAATAATTTTTAACCAATAGTAACTCAATAAAATCAATTAATTTTTTTTAAGTTTACAATACTTTTATAGAAAACACAAAAAGTATACATTTGTAAAACATTTTTTTTAAAACATTTATCTTAGTAAAATGGATGGAGCATTAAATATCATATTAAAAATGTATAATTTTGAAACAGTTTTTTTTTTCGAAAACGGAAAGACTAATAAATAGCAATGACACATATACATGCAAATGTATACAAGCAATATATACATACATATAGAGGGAGAGATATGGTACTTGCAGCTGCAGCACCAACGACATCTTCTCTGGAGTCACCGATGTTAACGACAAGCCTCGTCTGAAAGTGGGGACGAGAAGAATAGAAATCAGCGAGAGACAAGTTGACACAAAGCATGGCACCGTCCGAGTAACTGGTTCCGACAACTGCTACAACCCCAACATGGACTTCGGTTCTTTTGTTGTTCTGTGCTCTGCTGAGTTTCACTAACAAGGAGAAAAGTAACAAAACAAAGAAGAAAAGTCTCTTACTTCTCATATGGTGTTTTCTTATAGTTTGTAAATGTCTTCCAATTCCGACGAGTAATGATATGTATATATAGCGTAAAATTTTGATAAGCAAATGAATTTTTAAAAATTAAATTTGGCATCAAGACTAAATCTCAACAACCATCAAGTATATGACAAAGACATGAAATAAATACATTAATTTCAAAGTTAGTGGACACGTCTAATCCAAATTGCTTATTTTAAAAGTACGTTTATAGTTTTGTATAGGAGTTAGAATTTATAGAATGAAATTAAATTTTCATATAGAATGAAAATGGAAAATTGCCAAAAATACCACATTTCCTGTAGTTGTTTTCAAAAATACCTTAATTACTTTTACCCTTGTTTTTTAAGAGGAAAAAACACACTTATAACCTTTAAGTTAATTAATCTAAGACTTATGGTTTAAAGTTAAGGGGTGGTGTAGGGTAGGAGTAGAGTTTAGGAATTTAAAATTTAAAATTTTAATTAATTTTAAAAAAATTACCCCTTAAAAAGTAGTATTTTTGAAAATGTCTATTTAATAAAGGTAAAAATGAAAAGTATTACAAGGAAAATGGTATTTTTGAAAATTTCTCAACAAAAATACAGTAAAATTATGATGGCTACTTCCCTGAAAGAACATCAAAATATATAAACTACATTATTGTAATAAAAATAGACCTTCTTAAGGATATCCAATTCTGAGAAAGTCAGACAATAGATTATTCCAAGGGAGAGTTCTGTTACAAGTTACCTAAATCATTGTATAAGACAAGTACGAGTATAATAACAAATGCAAGGAACCGACACTGATAGACCCAAAATGGAAATAAATTAGAGAAATAAGCAAGGGTGAATTTGTGTAATAACTATATCGAGAGCAATTAGAGCAATTAGAGCAATTAGAGCAATTATTAAAAAAAAAACAGTCATGTTGAAAAGTATTCGGATGTGAAAATTTTGCACGAAATCGGACAAAAAGAATTCTTTTCTAGGCATGACCGTGTGGTTGAAGCGGTAATGTCCAAAACGAACATACTATAAACAATGTAGCAAAACATAATCGATTTTATATTAATTAGCATATCAATAAACATAGAAAGAGGATGAAGAAGAAGAAAAAGAGAAGACAACAACGGAGGAGAAAGAAAAGGATAAAAGAAAAGGATGAGGAAAAACAAATGGAAAATGAAGAGAACAGAAAAAGTAAAGAAACATGAGAATTCCCGAACATGAAGCGAATGAGTAGGAGTAGGAAGTGAGAGAAGTGAGAATGAACAAAAGGATGAAGAAAAAAAAAAAGAGAGGGGTCAATTAGAAGAAGGGGAGTTGGAGGAGGAGGAGGAAAAATGGCAGCAGTGAGAGGTGAGGAAGAAGAAAAAAAAAGAGAAAAAAAATGTGAGAAAGAAAAGGAGAAAGATGAATTTAAAATTGTAACGTTTCGACCATTCATGATTAATGGATCTTTCACGTCTATTCATTCGATTTGTAAGCTATTATGTGTGATGGATGGTATATCAATTTTTTGGAAGTTTGAAATTCTTGTTTAGTAACAATGCAATCATCATATAATTTTTTCTATGCTTTGGTGCTACTTCACGATACTTCGAATCACTTCCTCATAAGTTATCTATTTTTTCACTCCTCCAGATTCAGCATGTTTAATTTTATAGTTTTTTTTCTAGATGTATGACCGGAAAATTAACTGCACTTTGTTGACATACGTGATCAAATCAATTATTTTAAACCTTCAACATATATCACAAACCAAGATGTTACATTGTAACATCCCGACTGTACATGGCTAATGGACTTTCCACTCCGTTCACTTGGCATGTGGACCTCATTCTTTGCAACGAGAGAGATGCATTAATTTTTCAGAGACTCAAAAGTCGTATTTACTGACCATGCAATCACCACATGAATTTTTCTTGTGCTTTAGTCTCACTCGCACGATACCGCAATTATTTCCTGATTGGATCCATCATTCCACTACTCTAGATCATGCATACTTAACTCTGGAGTTATTTCTAGATGTATGATCGAAAAGGTAAATATGTTTTGTGAAAAAAAATTTGTTATGTTTTTGGCAGAAAATGTAATTTTATAGTTTTACTGGGAACACATGATTTTGAAGTGACAGAAAAACTTATTTTTACAGTTTTCATGGAAAACAAGATTTTACGATTTTGGAAGAAACAATCAATTTTTGATTTTAAATATTATAAAATAATTATAATAATTAACTTAACTAATTTTATATTTGTATTTAAATGATATTAAGGTTTTTTAGAATATGAGATGTTAATTTGGCATCCAAACTTTACATTTTTGTATCTTAAGTATTTAGATATTGAAAAAATTCCATAAAGTATCTCAACTAAATTTTGTTTAGCTTTTTAATATCTAAATATTTTCGCTACACAGTTTAGCACCACAACTAATTATTGTTTTTTATTTTAATACATAAACTTTTAAAAATGTGTTCACTTGAATATTCAATTTTTGTTTATTTTAATGAAAATATTAATAAATTTCAAACAAAACTCAAAAAATCTCCAAAATCTGAGAAAAATATTAAAATTTTGTCATTTTATTTTAAGATTTAGGTAAAAGGTATACAAATTAGGGAGAAATTTTCAGAATTTTGAAAATTTAATTTTGAAGGAAAAAAATGTTTTATATTTCAGAAAACAAATTGATTCAATATTTAAAACTTAAAAGTTTCATCACAAAACTTAATATTATACAAAATTTAGTTACTTTTATTTCTCTAACAGAAAAATAAAAATAGAATTTTTTGATTGTTTTTATTTGTAAATTTTAGAAAATTTTTATTTTTTTTTTAAAACTTATTAGTATTTTTAATTAAAATAATAAATCTTGAATATTAATTTTTTTTTTTTAAATTGTGTATTAAAATGAAAAAAATAATTAGTTAAGATATTAAGCTAGATAAAAAAACTTAGGTATTAAAAGGTTTAACAAAATTTAATTTGGAGTATTTTTATTATCTAAACTAAACAAATTAATGTTGGAATAATATCTAAACTAACCACATTTAGATATTTACATCTGGATACAAAAGATGGCCTTCCTTAATTGTTTACTAGAGTACAAAAGTCCAATAGAAGTTGAGAGAAGACACCTTTCTTTCCATCTTTCTCCAACAACTTGAGCAGAAGCACGTGAGGAGGCGGCGGTTTAGAGCTCTGAACATCTAATCCAGTTTTCTCGGTACCAAATCGAAAAGTCAATTTCTTATCAGATTCGATTCTCTGTTTCTTAGTAGTCTTTGTTTTCTTTATTCATGTTTGCTTACTTTTTACTAAACCCAAATATGTCTTACAGAGATTTCGGATTCAGCAAACATGGCACAGAGAAACAAGACATCAAACATGGTTTGGGTTGTGAAATCGAAACAACCAGCGAAAACGACAGAACCCGCATCTGAGAAGAAGACATCATCAGTGTTGTCTGACTCGTCTCTTCTCTCAGATAGTGTAAGAACTCTATTTCTCTTAAACTTCTGCACATAACTACGAGTTTGCCTTCTTATTATTGTAGTTTTGGTTGGTGGCTTCATATAATAAAATTACTTCTCAAGATTGTGAATCTTTTTTTTCAGGTTTCAAAACTGCAGCTGTCTTCATCTTCAACAGCTCAACCTGCAACCAAAGAGCAGACATTGTCCGACTGGTCTTTTCTCCCTGTGGAGCTATTGCACATTATCTCCGCAAAGCTACAAGACTGTTTCGGTCTTATCCATGCCCGCTCTGTTTGCCGCCTGTGGCGGTCCATCTTTCCCTTTCCTTCTTGGATGCTACGCACAAGCTACTCTCTTCCTTCTTTCGACAGGTTCCCTCGCAGCGGAAGAGGCTTTTGCACCCTAGAGAAGTTCCCTGTGTTCCTCTTCAGAGTCCGTGGTCCTCCTGATGAGTTGCCTTCTGAGTTTTTCATTGGAGGAATAGGACCAGATAAGTCAGAGGACAATGTTGATCTTCCTTCTCCTATTCAATGCTCAGTGAAAGTGAACATCCCAGGATCTGTTCCAACCTTGTTGAACATTGCTGACTGTCAGGTTATTCCTCTGGGTTATATGTGCAGGATGGTCGGTTACGATCCTAATTCATTAGCAACAAGTTACAGAGGTGTAGCTTTTCTTCCTCTAAACAAGGAGAAAGGAGAGTTCATTGTCCTTATCGGCTATGCTCATCATATATTAGCGTTAAGAAGTACTGAGATGAGTTGGATGCTGGTTGACGACCTCTCAAGAGCTGATTGCAGTGATATAGTCACTTTTAGAGGCAAATTCTATGTTGTTTTTATCAATGGGGACATCTTCTCTATCGATCCGTATACGCTGGAAACGAAACCACTAAGGCCACCAGTGATTGTGGGCTGTGGAAGATGCAATTATCTGGTTCCATATGGTGATGATGAACTTTACCTTGTTGAGAGAATCATCGTTCGTAACGGTGTATTGAATTTTACCAATTTAGCATGTAGAGTGAGTGTGCTAGATGAGGAAGCTGGTGAATGGGTCGTGGTTAGTGATCTGGGAGACCGTGTGTTGTTGCTTGGACGACCAGGGAATAGCTCTGGAAACAGCTCGTGCTCAGTTAAGGAGCTTCCTGATGGCTGTGGTGTGAGTGGGAGCTCGATGCTGTTCATCAATGAGATATTTGATGTAACTTACCCTTATAAATATGGAGTAGATACGGGAAACCCTGAAGATGACTTGAATGTTTGGAGATGCTCAAGAGAGACTCGTGTGACGATCCTCAACAAGTCTCCAGTGGTGGCTCTGAGGATTGAGCACGCTGAGCCGTGAAATCTCACTTTTGATTAATTTGAGATATATGTTGGCTTTGTTTTTAATATTTTCTTTTGATTTGAAGTAGAATGAGCTCACTCCACAATTCACAATGAGACTATTAAGTTCAACTACAAGACTCGAAAGCTACTACTAAATGGATATGGCTGTTTTGGTTGGGAGTTTAAGGTAGTTTCAAATAAATTTAAAAACAATTTTAGATACTCTGGCTTATTATGATAAAATATCTGCTAATTCAGCATTTTTCTTTTGACATCAATTAAATATTTAGCTAATTTGGTAATTCAATATTTTGTAATATTATACTATCTTCTTTATATATAAAATATTGTTTTATCTCTTCAGGTTGCGCCACGTCATCAATTACTCTCTTCCTAGCAAGACACGTGTCCAGTTGCTCTTTTCATTAGGCTTCTATTTTGCACTTGACGAGTTTAATTAATGGGCTTGGGCAGTTTATCGAATGGGCTGATGAAATCATTATTGAATTCTGATAATCACAAGTTGTGTGTTCAAGAACCGTGAGCTTCCATATCTAGGGTTCATGTTCATCAACTTCTGTTTTCTTAAATCGATCATGGATTATAAAGAAAGTGATGAGAGATGAAAATTTGCGGCCAATATCTGGTGCGAGCTGCCATTCATGTGGGTTCGTCTAACTTTCTTCTCGCTGGCAAAGGGAAAACGAACCGTTATGGACTGTATTCAATCGTTGTCATTAAGGGCCTTCTTTTTTTTTTTTTTTTTTTTTTTTTTTGGTCAAACATTAAGGGCCTTCTTAACTTCTTCTTCCCACTCCTATTTCAGTTCATCATTCATTGTATCTCCCCTTTATTCCAGTCGGTAATCTCCAACTATAAAAATGTAAGTCTTGAACTGGTGAACATCATCCTTTCATCTAAAAAACTCTAAAAAAATTCTATGAGGAGAATGGTGGACTCCTCTATGGCTCAATCCTCCTTGCTGACTTGAAAGCCGGTTTTTGTAGCACTAACGTTGAAGTCCGTCTACTCAGATCTTATTTTTGGGAGGCCATTAATTTTGGCAAGTTATGGGTGCCGGAGAAGCTGAGAAACGATAAACTTCACGATGGTGGCAGCAATGAGTCTGGTCGGAGAAGATGACAAGAGGTTACGATTTTAACAGAAATGGCATTCAATTCTCACGATCCAGAAGAAATCAAGAGGATTAGGTTCTGAATTAAACATATATGGATGAGAAGGAAGAAGGAATAGAGATATACATGAGTCTCATTGGAAGAGACTTAGTTTGATGGTCCAAGCTCGCCACAAAATAAATTGGAAGCTGAGGTATCGATATCTGATTTAACGGTGAGACCATTAATCTCAAAAAAGTCAATGGGAGTTACAAGGTCGAGATTGACATGTGAGTCAAAACCAGAAAGGAGAATTCAATTGGGTAAGGAGGTATGAGCGAGAGTCTTTCTCAAGATGACAGAACCGAAGATGTAGGTGTTTTCCGGAGAGATAAAATCATCGGACGAATACAAACACACGACTGGAGGCACATCAGAATCGAGTTATTTTCTGACCATTTGGGTTCTAAAGACTAGATACAAGAGTCTCGACATAAGGGATAAGAAGCTTAATATATTCCTCTTATTCTCTTTCATTGAAAAACTCACAGTGATTATAATGGCGAACTCATGTTTACTACTCAGCGATTTGAAGGCCAATGGTTGTACCTCTACTATCGAAGTGTGTCTCTTGAATACAGGAAAATGTAAAATAACAGACAGCTACTTTTACCACTACGCACTCATGGACACTGAAGATGGTGCATTGCAAAAGTAAAAGTTTCAATGGGAGGAATTGCAAGGGGGTAAAGAGGCGTTGTGTTGTTGAGTTTTCAGCAGACATTGACGGGATGGTAAGATCCGCTTTCGCATACAAATTTATGTGGAAGTGTTTAGATGTGATATTGTGGAGATTGTTTTCGTTAGCACATCGCCGAGGACCGAATGTGTTGAAGTTGTTGAACGGTTTAGAAACTATTGTGGTGAGAAGATTATTGTCGTCTAGCTGGCTCCAGTCTCTCTCTCTCTCTCTCATTATCTCACTGCAATTCAAATTCGCTAGCAAAGTCTAAATCCCATGTCTAAAAATCGTTATCAAAGCAAAAGGATGTTAAATGGTTGTCTAAAAATGTTGTACATATTGTCATACACAGTGCTCTGTTCCACTCTTACGTTATTATTATTTTTTGTTTTGTTCCACTCTAACGTTATTTGCTAATTTCATTATAGTTTTCCCATATTATGTTTTGTAAAATATGTAATGTCAAATGTAAAAGGTAAAATTTTTAATCTATAAGACATCTTTCTCGGTAATATTTTTAATCTATGTGATTATGTTTTTGTTGATCTCCACTATGAATTTTGTGTAACAAAATAGATCCTTTACAACTTTCAAAGGATAATAGATATAATTATATAATGTTCATGTATATCTCCTTCCAGGATGTAAAACATAAAATTCAATAATTACGATGTCTTTCAAAAGCTTACAAAATCAAAGTCTACAAAACAGTCAAACGTAATATTAAAAAATCAAGTATATAGATAGCTTTTACTTACTTTTCACTAATCTATACATCATTAATGGAACCGTTTTTGAGAATTTTTTTTTCAAACATATATTTCCCAAAAAAAAAGCCATAGTAAATATCTTAATTTTATACATCCGCCAGAATACATATTAGCAATAAAGCCAATAATTAAAATTATCATTAAAAACTAAGAAAATGAAACATTGTAACTCACATCCATTACACACCTAAATAATTACTCGCCATGATGAACCACACCGGCTCTACGATGGAACAAAACCTGATGATTAGCCATCAATGGCCATCTCCTTCTACAACTATATATAAAGGTATCAAACTAAAGCACCATCATCACAGTCTTTGCTACATTCAGTAAAATTATGAGTTCTCAGATAACATTGAGTACCCGTAGTGCTAACCTGGAGGTTCGCTGTGGCGATTACTGCAGAAGAACGAAGCGAGACTCATAACTGACCTCCTCCGCTGCCTCTGCTAAACAATATCTCAACTATAACTATTTTCCTAAATATGCACATATAAAGTTCACAATAATTATAAAATATATAAAAAAAAAATCTGCTTTAGAAAATTGGTTATTAGTTTTTTGCTCTAACTTTAATTTTTTTTGCTGGAAGTTTTTTTTAAAGCATTTAATAAAATTTGTAGACAAATTACTTTTGAAAGTTAATATATTTTTTCCTAATTTTTTTTCTGTAACTTTATTTTTTTAAGCGAGAACATGATTACTATCACTGCAATTCAACCCCACTGATAACACATCGACTTTGTGCTTAAGTAGTAGCATGTATGTGCACTTGCTAATCCAAATGAACAAACAACAATTGGCTACAACATGTTATATACCTTAAACCCATTCATACAAATGATAATCATTAGACCAACAAATCTATTCTTCATAGTCCACAATATAATACACCATATTTAACCAACTAATTATAGATTCATAATTACAAAAGAAACATACAACAAAAAAACCATGTTAACCCTATCCAACCGATATAATATATTATGCAATGCAAGCTCTCAATAAAGACATAACCATCAAAATCAAACATGATAAATTTTAAAATATCCAATAATATAGATATATACATCACATATAAATTATATCCCGCGCGTAGCGCGGACCGACCCTAGTATTTAAATAAAACTAGAACTTCAGAAAAACACGATACTAAAATCCTCCATCTCAGCTAGAAGGTCACTCGCCCTTTGTGTTACTTGGGTGATGATTTTATTAAACCCAAAACAGAAATCGAAACTGTGCAGCATTCAGCAACACATGGCTAGACAATGAAGCTGATAAATGGGTCGAGATCACCGATTTGGGAGACCGTGTGTTGTTTATTAGAGACTCTGGAAATTTTTGCTGCTCGGCTAAGAAGCTTCCCCATGGCTGTGGTGTGAGTGGGAACTCAATTGTGTTCACCAATACGGGGTATATGACATACGCTTATAAATATGGAGTACATACAGGAAGAGAAGAAGACGAGCTCAATATTTGGAGATTCTCAAGAGAGAATCGTGTCACAATCCTCAACACATCCCCCATGGTGGCTTTCCAGGTTGAGCCTGAAACCATATATCTTACTTTGGATAACTGAGACATCCGTTGGCATGTTTTTCTTTATTAAATCAGAAACAAAACAAAAAACAACTTTCCTATGAGTGTAGGAAAGGATTTTATGATCGCTGTTGTTATGTTAATACGTTGAATACTACTAGATCATTGGTTTTTTTTTAATTATGGAATTTGGAAATGCTTGGAATCATAAAGCTAATGTCTTACTTTGAAGTTTGATGTATCGTACTCTCGATGGCCACCTCACAACACACTTCGATACAAAAGTTGTCTTTTACTCCCTACTTGTTCGTTTTATATGGTTCCTAGCCTGCGGATCATAACTCATGCATTTAGAGATATGTTGTATAGGCATGATTCTAGAGGAAAGGAAGTCTAGAAATCAGAAAACTACACATTCGATACAACAAATAAATTTATAGATACTAGGATGGGCCCGCCCTACAGGCGGGATATATTTTATTTTTGATATAAGTTATTATTTTTGATATAAGTTATTAGTTTTATATATTTTTGTGGTTTGTGTTTTAGTTTACATTTGTAAAAGATGTGTATTGTATGTTTTAAAAATTGGTGAATTTTAAATCGAATACGTTTGGTTGAACCTTATGAAAGTTCTTCTAGTGATTGGAACTATTATCCTAGGTTTATTAAAAGTGTTGGGTTCAACTTTTTTTTGTAAAATGTTATTAACTTGGTTTGTGAACCGTGTTTGAGCTTCTTCTACCGGAAAATAAGGTTGTTGTATGTATCTGTAATTATTTTGGCTAGGGGTGTGAGTATTTACCAATGTTCGGAAACTCGCTAGGCGCTACGCGTTCGGTTGGGTAGCGCCTAGCGTTTAATTAATTAATCGGAGATTATACAGAGATTAATCGGGGAGTAATTTTATAATTTTATATCTGTTTTAGGCTTACATATATATTATTTGCAATCCTTAACGTCAATGATACCTAGTGTAGTGGTCCTGCACTTCTCCAAACTCCTTCTAGACCCGGGTTTGAAGCTGGGGTGTGACGTTTTGTCTTTTTTTTTTCAAGTTTTAGGTTAATAAGTTGGTTAAAGACGAAAATAACCTTGTCTTCAACCTTAGTCTCTGCGTTTTCTACAGAGCAACAATCTCTATTTTTTTTTTTTTTACGATTTCATTGTTTAATCTTGCTAAACTTAAAGATTATAATCAAAATCGAATAGATTTACGAGATATGTGTGATTTGGAACATCAAATCTTCAAAAACGATGATTTTTTAAAGTTCTCCGGTTAATACTCCGATTACCACCAAATCGCGGCGGTGCTCCTCCGTGTCACGTATTTCCGGCGATTAACCGGCCGCCGAGTCCGCGTTTTTGAACAGGGGTATTTACTTGTTAGTAAAGCAATCTCTAAGTCTTTAGGTTCTAATACCATATTTGTGAGATTTTTTAACAATCTTACATATGTTTGTAGTTTTGGTTAATTTGTAAAGGTTTTCAAAATTTCGGTTTTTAAGTATTTTAGTTTTAAAAAATAGCAACCATAATAAAACTATAGATATTTTGATTTGGTTTGGTTTATATACCGTCAGTATTCAATTTTTTAAATTTAATACCAAAAACGATAAATATATTTAATTTTTGTAATATTTTATTAGTTAGATATTAGTTTTACTAAAATATAAAGAAATTTTTATATTATAACTTTAAGTAGAACATGTTTTATGTTTTATTCTACTATTAATATAATTATTAAACATATAAAGTTAATATCAATAATAAAGATCATGAATTAAAAATTAATAAATTCATAATATTATAAATAAATAAATATTAGCACAAATATTTTTCATAAAAACAAATAAATTTTACTTAATTTAATAAAAGTAAAAAAAGAATTTCAAAATAAATATAATATTGTATAAATCAATATTTTAAATATGAAGATCATATCATAAAAATTATATATATTACTAATTATATCATATAATTTATATGTTGTTATATTGTTATATTTAATAAATCGTAGTGTCTTAATGTTCGGGACACATGTCGCGTTGTCAGAAGACGACTTTATGACGTGGCATCCTATGTAACAGCTTATAGAGTGATTAAAACACTATTATATATATATATATAATATATATATATATATATTAAATGTAAATATGAATAGAAAAGATAATTATACAAAAAGGTTATCTACTTGTGACATGTTTTTTTTTTGCTTCGAAGTTAAATGATACTAGAGTTGAAATATGAATCAAACAGAAATGAAAGAAGTAAACCGACTAATAACTTGGGTTAATTACAACGCTACTGCAGTTGATTTAAACGAAGCTCGTGAGTTTAACAAGACG